>PVKA01000715.1:51506-181397 GCA_004027165.1 Ctenomys sociabilis
ACTATGTAGATTGGATTTGTACTGACTGTCCAGTTTTCAGCCTCCCAAGCGCTGGGATTGCATGCACTCACCACCATAACCTGTCTCAACTGCTCAGTGAACCCTGGGGGGTGGGACTGGCACAGCAAGCGGGGGGGGGGGAGGATCAAACTCCACCTGCTGTGCTCTGCCTAAGCAGGTGTTTTACTCTCTTGAGCTATGAGGCTGGCCCCCACCAAATGGCTTTTAGATTAAATAATCAAATTCAGTAGCATAGCAGGATACAAAGTCAACATAGAAATCAATAGCATTCCTTTACACAAACTTACTGAGAAAAAAATTAGGGGGCCAAATACTTTCTGTTATCATTCAAAAAATAAAATACAAAAGAATTAACCTAACAAAGGAAGTAAAAGATCTACAGTTTGAGAATTACAGTATTCTGACAAAAAGGATTGAAGAAGATTTTGGAAAATGGAAAGATATTCCTTACTCCTGGCTAAGAAGAACCAACATTGTGAAAATGGCCATACTCTCAAAGCTATCAGAGTTTTAATTCAATCTGAACCAAAATTCCATTTAGCATACCTCACAGGTCTAGAGAAAGTGTTCCTAAAATTCATCTGGAATCAGAAAAGGCATAGAATAGCAAAGGCAATCCTGTACAACAAAGGTAAGGCAGGAGGCATCACAATACCTGAATTTCAATTACCTTATGAGACTTCTGTGATAAAATCAACATGGCACTGGCAAAGAAAAAAAGGCCTAAAGATTACTGGAACATATTAGAAGAGGCAGACACAACTACAGCCACACTCAGCTACCTTATCCTTGAAAAAGGGGACAGATGTATTTTCTGGAAGAAAGATAGCTTCTTTGAAAATGGTCCTGGAAAAACTGGCTTTCCACATGCCTAAGACTAAAATTAGACCCATGGATTTTACCATGCAGTAAATTAAATTCAAAATGGAGCAAATATATAAATATTAAAAAGGAAACACTAAATTTACTGGAAGAGAAAGTAGACAGAAATCTTGAAGATATAGGAGTAGGCAGAATTCTTGAAAAAATACCAAGAGGCATAGGAAATACTTCAAAAAAAAAAAAAAAAAACTGGGATCTAATCTTATTGAAATGTTTTTGCACATCAAAAGAAACCACCAACAGAATGAAAAGAAAACCCACAATCTGGGGGGAAAATTAACCAATTGTCCATCAGACAAAGAATTTCTATCTAGAATACATAAAGAATTTTAAAAAATCAGACTCACCAAATTCAAAGACACAATGCAAAACTGGTACCTGACATGAATATCCACTTCTGTAATGAAGAAATACAAATGTCAAAAAATATGAAAATATGTTCAACATCATGAGTCATCTGAAAGGCACAAGTTAAAACACTAAGAATCTATCTCACACAGAGAGATTGAATATCATCAAAAAATCAACCAAAAACAAAGGTTGATGGTGCTGTGGTGAAAATGGAATCCTTTTCCACTGTTGATGGGAATGTAGATTGGTACAACTACTGTGGAAATCAGTATGGAACTTCCTCAAAAAAAACTAGAATCTGAGGCTCCTGCAACCCATCTATGCCCACTCTGGATATCTTTACAGAAGAATTAAAAGCATCATACCACAGCATATGTGCATCCATGTTTATAGTAACACAATTTATAATTTCTAAATCTTGGAAACAATTCAGATGCCCAACCAAGGATTCAGTAGAAATGATGGGTATTTATATACAATGCAATATTACTCAGGTATAAAGGAAGATACACTCGAGGCTTTTATAGGCAATTAAATGTAATTAGAAACCATATTGATATGTGAAATAAATCAGACTCACATATGAAAATATCATATTGTCTCCCTAGCGTAAGAATCTGAAAGAGTAAATAAGATCCAAAAAATACAGCAGATGCTGTGAAAGGGAAAGGAACTGCTCAAGAAGGAAGATCAATTGGGATAGGGGAAGGAGGAAATGTTATCTATCATCTATCTATCTATCTATCTATCTATCTATCTATCTATCTATCTATCTATCTCTCTATCTATCATCTATCTATCTGCTGAGATGAATTTACTACTAATTTCTATTAATTAATTGAAAAGAACAGTAAGTATAACTGGTAATCTGCACACCTACTTTGAAGATAACAACATGCAATATAATAATCATTGTTCATTTCCTGTCATCTTATTTTGAAAATCTGTATCATTTTATTATCTTTAAATTAAATTAAAAATTTAAAAGATGTACATTTTCTACCAAAAACATCTCTCATGGTACAAATAACAGTATCTGGGGAAGTTTTGTTTTTGTTGCTATCTTAATTAGACATAGGGTGTGTAATGGGTAGAGACACATCATAAAATGCTAAACATCATGAAAGGAGCAGATTTCCATACTCAAATTTTTCTAGCACAAACATAAGTAGTGCTGAGCTTGAAACCCTGTTTTGGAGAAATGTTCCAATAATCCTATTTAGTTTGCCTAAAGCACTAGAAACATTAGAAAGTATTATAGCTGCTGAAGCCATGGCCTAGCCTAATACACACACACACACACACACACACACACACACACACACACACACACACACACTTGCTTGTATGGACATAGGTTCAGCTTAGAGATGGAGTATTTAATAATACACAGGTTTCTTCTTTCGTGCAAGAAAGCTAATTTTCTGTTTGCCATTAGTTGAATAGAATTGTTATGAACAGGAGGTGTGCTGGGCCCAGAGAATACATAAAATTGACTAGAACTTTTTTATCTTAATTATAAGCATTCTTAATTGTAAGTGTTTCCCAACTAAACACAGTGTTCAGGTTCTGAGACCTTCAAATCTCATCAAAGATCATCTGCTAAGGACATCTTTGACCCACTGAAAGTAGTGCACACCAAAATGAAAGTGAGTGTCCCGAAATGGAGCCTGGTAGGACAATTAGATTAAGAAGAGTTTAAGTCCAAGCTCCCCCACTCCCTGGCTACATAGCTGTGAGATGCGCTTCTATATTGAATAGTAAAGTACACAAAAACTCATCTTCACACACTGAGAATGTTGTTGTTATCAGTGGTGAAAATGGTGAAACAGTCAAATATCTATACTTAATGACAGGAATGTTTTATTTTCGTTCACAGTTCGAGAGGTTTCAGTCCATGTTCAGTGGGCCCAGTGCTCTGGGCCTGTGGAAAGACAGCACATGATGTGGGAGAAGATGTTGTTCTGCTCATGCCATGCAAGAATCAAAGAGAAACAAGAGACAGAGGTTCCAATATCCCATTCAAATATGTGGCCCTGATGACTTTTATGTACAAGACCCATCTCTTGAAAATTTCACCACCTCCCTATTGCACCATGCACTGGGAAGCAAACCTTTAACACACAGGCCTTTGAGGGATACTTATCTAAACCATAACAAATGATGTTAATTAGCTATCCATTTGAATACTGAAGTGTGTTTAAATACTTCAGATTATTTATAAACCTTTTTAACAGTGCTCCATTTGCTTGCTAGGAAATGTTGAGATTCAATTACTTTGTCTTTACTTGCTTTAAGTAAAGACAAAGTAATTGAATCTCAACATTTTCTTTGCATCAGATGCTAAGGGCAAAGTTATTTCCTGCCCAGTGACACTGCTGGGAGAGTACTCTCTCTTAGTATAACCTCACACCTGTGCTTCCCCAGCACAAACAATTTGAAGCAGAAGATACACGGTTCAATCCTTATCCTCTGGCTCTATGTCCAGATCTATTGCACTCAACTATACTGCCTACTAAATGCAACATGTCACTTGTTCTTTTCATAGCACTCATTTTTCATCTGTTGGGCTTTAGAGTGACATATAAAGAAGCATGTTATAAATCTCTACCTGTGTTACCTGTTAGTTCACCTTAAAATATCACATAAAAATTATTACACATTGTGGCACATGACAAGCACTCATAAGCATTAGCCATGCTTTTTTCCATTCTTCCAACCCTCTAGATGTAAGCCTATAGACCCCATGAAGGCAGAGGTCTTGTTGCAATGATAGTTTCTAATTCTAGCTTTGTGTCTGGCAGTAAGATTTTTTGAATGGGCACGAAGCCAAGGCTCCAGAGCTGAGTTTTTCCCATGACTCTACACTATCTTTCTATGATTCCTCAGTGACACTCCAGAGAGAAACATGGGCCAACAAATGCCAACAACAAGATACAATACTACCCACTCTCTTTTGACCCATAGGCTTCGAAGATGCTGCCTAAACAGCATAGTTAGGAGATGATTTCACAGTTGTTGACTTCTGTCTCATGTTAATAAAGTTATCTTAGTTCACTTGTGTTTTTAATCAGAGAACACTTGATGCTCCACATTATAAAAGAAAAGAGGCTTATTTAGCCATGGTTTGAAAGTCTGATTGTCCAAGATCAAACTGCATCTACCAGTTCAGCCTTTGGTGAGGACATTTGGGCAGTTTCACAACTTGGCAAACAGAATCATAGTGACAGCATGTGAAAAATATGGCTCATGCTAAATCAGGAAGCAAGAGACTGAAAGGTGTCAGGCTCACTTGTTTTAGAATGACCCACTGTCCCAAGAATTAATACATCTCTGCCATATTGACCCACTCCATGCATAGAGCATTACACTTTCTGAGAGTGATCCTCCCATGACTTAATCATCTCCTACTAGAACTCATGCTTTAAAAGGCTTATGTCCTCTGGAGATTCCATTCAATTCACCTATTCCCCTTCTGTAAATTTTCCCAAAAGAAGTGAAAATATCATATCACATGTGTGTCAATGTTTATAACAGCACAATTTGTGATATCCAAATCTTGGAAACAACCAAAACGCCTATCACCTGAGGAATGGATGCAAAAGATGTGGTGTTTTTATACAATGGAGTATTACTCAGCTATAAAGAAAAATAATTTTGAAGCCTTCATAGAAAAGTGGATGCAATTTAAAACTATACTCATAAGTGAAATAAATCAGATCCACATGTTTAAATATCATATTGTCTCCCTCATGTAAGAACTGAAAAGAAGAAATAAAAATTGAAGGGTATAATGGAAAGTTAAATGGGAAGAAAGAACTTAAGGATTAAACAATATAGAGAGGGAAAGGAAAGAAGTTAAGAAATATGGTAGGGGAAAAACCATACATTTGTATAAGCAAAATGGTTAAGACAATGATCCTAAGAATTTTCATCAGATTTTTGAAAATAGCAGTTAATTGGTAGAATTCTTACCCTGACTAACTCTGTATGCTGATATCTGTGACCTGAGCAACTACATTGCAGACATCAATGTGTAATACTAAAGTCATGCTTAAAATACCTGTCATTTTGATCTTCTAAATGTGTATTACTTCTAATGTCATATCAATTATTGCTATACGCTCTTTAAAGTACATGTATGTAAAAAAGGTAATAAAAGTAAAGGAGTGACAAAAGGAACAAAATGTAGCAGGATTGTACCACTACAATGTTGAATATGGTTTGATTTCTAAATATCTGTGTAAAAATGTGTAATTTTTCAATGTTCTATAGGGATTTAAATCTTAGAACATGCAGGGTTGTTAGAAAATATCAGTTTCATTTTGTATCGAAGGTATGTGATATTCAGACAGATAATGATATTAAGATTAACTGCCTTTGTTATCAGATAATAATATCAGCAAATGTTTCTGGATGTTTAACAACTAGTGTTTGCACATCAGAAATTGGGAAATTGGATAGATAAGGGCCGGGGAGATGGCTCAGTGGAATAAGCACTTCCCTGGCAAGTGCAAGGGCCTGAGTTCACTCCACAGTTCCACAAAAAAAAAAAAAAAGAAGACAGATAGATGGGATAAAAAGATAGCCAATATTTTGGCCCTAGCCCTTCAAGATCAGTGAGGATTTAGGACCTAACGGAACCTCTGCTGTGACATCTTCTAACTTAGTGGTGTCCCAAGTTTTCTGATCAAGGAGCTTAAAAGTGATCAACAATGTAAAGTGTGCCTAAGGAAAGTCACCTAAAGAAAAAAAATCTCATGCTTTCTCAGAGAGCAAATTGGTTAAGGGCCATGTTGGTTGATACTGACAGAAGATTCACAAGGTACTGTACGTGGTCCCAAGGTAATCCCAAGGTAAATCCTGACAGGGTTTGACTGACTTTAGATAGGAGGTCTTTTGTTGGTGGAACAGAGGATCAAACTCAGGCCTTTGCCAGGGAAGTGCTTATTCCACTAAACCATCTCCCCACCCCCCTAGATAGGAAAATTTACATTTTTAGTTATATGGGTCTTGCTTTAATTTGGTCTTAAACATCCAGCAGAAAAGTATAACCATGTGGTATAAAAAGTAAAGCTATATTAATATGGTGAGTTATAAATGTTCAAATCAATAACTTTGAACAATTACCAGTTGTGCTGGCAGCTCACTACTATTATGGACCTTTGGACTATATTGGGTCATTTTGCTGAATTCAGTCCAACAGTATTTGGACTAGCATCAAGTACGAAAAGATCCTTGAAAGACTTCTCCAAATATAGCTTCTCTGACAGCAATGGAACATCCATCTCTGACAAAACAAAACAAAAATGGGGGATATGAATAAAGGACCATTTTGTAGTGAAAAAAATATATCTATATACAACATAGTTAGGATAGATATACAGCTTTCTCTTAGTTTAATGAGAAGAATGGTTTGTACTAATAGTGTTTAGACAAGATATCATGTCCACATCTTGTCCTCTGAATAACTACTTTGAAGACAATATGCAATGTACTAATTATTGCAATTGTTCTACGAACCTGTTTTAAAACTGTTTCATTGCTATTTTATCTTTTTTTCTCATTAAGATGAACAAAACCAGAAAACAGAAAAATATATAAGTAAAAATAAGACTTATACATCCTTAACACCACCCCCAGGAGTGGGAACCAAGCCCTCAGCAAGGAGCCCTTGGTGGGAAGACAGTGTCCTCACCAAATTTGGTTTCTGTACCCTGACTGCACAGCCAGTATCTTCTGCACTGGTGCACAAGAAGAGAAACTCCTGAATAGCAAGGTGAGAAAGAAGGAAAATGAAAGTAAACCAGCCAGAGGTGGAAAAGGGTCCCAGAAAGAGGATGCACAGGGGGGAATTTTATTTGATAATTTCTGACTGTCTTTTGTCTCTGCCCTGGATCTGCTACACAGATCTTAGCTTTAGCCTCGATGTCTCATAAAGGTATCATACAATAAAAGAAAATTGATAAGTGAAAAACGTGCTTATTATACTTAAACTGCTGAACTTCATAACTGGCCAGCACATGTACTATGGTGTGTGGGTCCTTTGCCTTGGTGATAAGCGGCTGACTGGGAGGTGCGGCTTGCTGCCGCCACCCACTAAATGAAAGAGTACTGTACCACTTATCACTTGCCTTGCAGAAGAGAAAAATTCAAACTCTGTGTATGGTTTTCACAGAATATATATTTGTTTTTTACTTTATATGCTTTATATTTTTAAAGAATAGACAATATTGATATAAGAAAACAGTGTTAGAAACAATACAATATTTCACTGGACAAAATAATGGTAATTCAACCATGGTTGCAGTATTACCTTATGCTATCCTCAAACTAGTCATTCAGATCAACAGACACAAATGTGTGAGATTCAGTTAAAGAAAACAACAACGACAAAAAAGAAGCTATAAGAAATTAAAAAGAGGTTGAAAAAATCAGAGTTAAAAAATTTTAAGCATTAACTCCCCTCATAAGACCAGCAAAACTGGACAATACAATTACCAAAACTTTCTTCATGTATATATATGAATTTTCTTTTCTTTTTAGGATTTTTTTTTTGACAGGGTCTCACTATGCAGCCCACATTCACAGTGATCCTCCAGCTTCCTGCCTCCCTAGGGCTGGGATTATAGGCGCACACCACCACACCAGGACTCCATCACCAGCTCAGTGTACCCGAAGGCGGGGCCGGCATGGCAGGCGGAACCAGGAATTGAACCCTGGCCGCTGTGCTTACCCAAGCAAGCACTTAGTCTGCTGAGCTACACCGCCGGCCCTTTCTTTTCCTTTTAAAGTGCCTGTTGTATCTTTCAGATTTTACACTTTCTAGTGAAATAATAGGATGTTTTCACATTGTCAGTTATTTTCTCATTGCTGGGACAAATACCTGACACCAAAAATGAGGGAAGGAAATATTTATTTAACTCAGTTACTGGGAGCCTCAGTTCACACTCATCTGGCTCCAAGGCAGAGAGGCACAGGGCACAGAACATCAATTCATGGTAGAGGCAAAGAGCAAGAGGAGCCAAGGGAGGAGTATCAAGCAACAATGGCTACAGAAAGTCTTTCTCTATGTCTCTCTTATATTACAATCAGGCTCTGCCTCAAGCTGGGGAAAAAATACACACCCATAATCCCAGAAGTACTAAGACACATAGTCCTAGCCTTGGATCGCCTATAATCCCAGTGGATCATTGATTAATCACAAACTCTAGCTGTCCTTGCCCCATGACTGCATGAGGCTTTGGAAAGACAACTAGACACAGTCCATTAATACACATGATGATCTGATTTATTTCATTTACCAATATAGTCTTTAGCTGCATTGATTTATCTACAAATGCCTCAAATTTATCTTTTTTATAGATGAATAATACTACATTGTGTAAAAATACTGAGTTTTTTTTTATCCATTCCTCAGTTGATGGGCATTTGGGTTGTTTCAAAATTTAGCTATGACAAACTGCAGTGCTATAAACATAGGTGCACATATATCATTGTGGTATGATGATTTCAGTTCTTTTGGAAAAATACTTGGGAGGAGAATAGCTGGCTTAAATAGAACTTCTAATCCTAGCTTTTTCAGCAATCTCCATACTGATTTTGATAATGGTTGTACCAGTCCACACTCTCGCCAGTAATGTGCAGGTTCTAACTATGCAGCTTGGCCTCATAGTGATCCTCCAGTTTTCAGCCTCCCCAGTGCTGGCATTACAGGCAGGGACCACCACATCCAGACTCAGTTGCTGGCTCAGAGCAGCCAGGGGTGTGGCTGGTGTAACATGTGGGGCCAGGGATTGAATCTTGTGCCTGAGTTTGCCTAAACAGAGGCTTAGTCCTCTGAGATGTCTCACTGGCCCAAGTATCCTTGTCTTGTTCCTGAAAACTGAAAGCTTTCAATTTTTGTCCATTTAAGTATAGTGTTGGCTATTGGTTTGTCATAGATGGCTTTTATCAGGTTAAGGTAAAGACTTGTATTATGAATTTAATGAGTGTTTCACTTTGTCAAAAGCTTTCTCTGCATTTATTTAGATGATCATGTGATTTTTGTCTTTGGCTCTGTATTACATTTATTCTTTTGCATATATTAAGCCATCCTTGCATTCCTGGGATGAAGCCTATGGGGTTATCATGTATAATGTTCTTAATGATTTGCTGCATTCTGTTTGCTAATATTTTATTGAGGAATTTTGCATCTGTGTTCATTGGGGATCTTGATCTATAGTTCTCTTTTTTGGTTGGGTCTTTCTCTAGTTTTGGTACCAGAGTAATACTTGCTTCGCTGAATGAGTTTGTGAGAATCACTTCCTTTTCAATTTCATTGAAGAGTCTGAGAGGAGTTCCATTAGATCTTTCTTATTTCTTATAGAATTCGCTATGAATCCTTGAAAGCCCGGGCTTTTCTTTGTTGGCAAGTTTCATTTTCAGTTTCATTGGCTGATATTGAGTTATTCAGAATTTTTGTATCTTCTTCATTTAGCTTCAATAACTCTCATGTATCTAGGATTCTGTCCATTTCTTCTGTGTTTTCCATTCTGTGAGACTAAAAATTTTGGAAATAAGAATTGATAACATTTGCAATTACTATAAGGTCTGTAGTGATTTAACCTTTTTCATTTCTCATTGCATGATTTTGGGTTCTTTCTTTTTTTTTAATGAGGTTGGCTCGGGGTTTATTGATTCTATTTATTCTTTAAAAGAATCAACTCTGACTTATTAATTCTTTGTATGGTTTTCTTCATCTCTATTGCATTTAATTCTGCTCTGATCTTTGTAATTTCCTGATTTCTTTGGGCTTTTAATTTGACTTGTTCTTCTTTTCTAGGACCTTGAGGTGCAGAATAAAATTGTTTGTTTGGGCTCATTCTGTTTTCATGATGTGAGAATTTATCTCTGTAAATTTCCCACTTAAAACAGCAAAGCACTTATTCCACTGAGCCATCTCCCCAGCCCTTCCCACTTAAAACAGTGTTCGTTGCATCCCAAAGGTTCCAGTAAGTTGTATCTGCATTTTCATTAGATTGTAAACTGTTATATTTCTTCTTTAATTTCTTCCATGACCCATTGATTGTTTTTGAGGGTATTATTTAGTTTTCATAGTTTTTGCTAAGTTTCTTGCCAATAATTTCCAGTTTCAATGCATTAAGGTCATATAATATGAACTGGATAATTTTGATTCCTTTGCATTTACTTAAGCATGTTCTATGTGATAGGACATGATTGGACAATGTCCCATGTGCAGCTGAGAAAAATGTGTATTCTAATGCTTTTGGATAGAACATTCTGTAAAGTTCAACTAAGTTCATTTCTTCACAAGTTCTGTTTAGTTCTGATATTTCTTTGCTCATTTTTTGTGTGGTTAATCTATGTTTTTGTGTCAGTGGGCTGTTAAAGTCCCCCAATAAAATTATGTTACTGTTCAGTGAAACTTATCTTATATAGTTTGGTGTTACTACATAGGGTACATATACATTTATTTTTTGATCTCTTCCTTTTGCAGTTTTCCCATAACAAGAATGTAGTGTCTTTTTATCACAAATAACTACCCATGCTTTTGGGTGGGTTTCTGTCACATGGAGTATATTGTTTTCCATGCTTTGCCATTCAGTCTATTAATTTGGTTTTGAGTTAAATGTGTTTCTTGTATGCAGGATATTGTTAGATTTTATTTCTTGATCCAATCTTCCAGACTGCTTCTTTTGACTGGTTAATTGAGGCCATTTACATTGATAGTTATAACTGATATGTATTGGCTTATCTTTGTCATATTGTTTTCCTATTGTAGAATCCCTACTTCTCCCCTTTGTTTAATTGCTTGGTTTTTTTTCTGTCATTGTTGAAGTTGTGGTTATCTTTGTCTCTTTCTAAAATAGCTCAGTCCTCTCTTAGAGTTGGTTTGATTGCCATTTTCTTCAGTTGTTCTTTGTCATCCAAGTATTTGATCTCTCCATTAAAGATGATAGATAATTTTGTGAGATATATCAAACAGGGTTGAAAGTTGTTTTCTTTCTGAACATGAAATAGCTCACTGCAAGTTTTTCTTGATTTGGTGGTCTCTGCTGAGAGATCTGCCATGCTTCTGATGGGCTTTCCATTATATCTGATCTGTTTCTTCTGATAGGTTTTAATACTCTGTTCTTTTGTTCAACTTCTGGGGTCTTCATTATTACGTGACCATGTGATGATTTATTTTGATGATGGCTAGCTGGAGTTCTATATGTGTCAGTTACTGTATATCAGATTCTTTTCCAGTACTTGAGAAATTTTCTGCTACTATCTCCGTGCTCTTTTTATATCTTTTATGTTATCTCTAGCTGTTTTGTTGATACCTATTTGTGTTATATCATTTTTCTTTGCATCATCTTACAGTTGTATTGTTATTTACTTGTTTCTCATTATTTTTAAGAGACGTTTCCTCTTCTGTTTACTAGCTACAATGCTATCTTCAAGGTCTGAAATTCTTCTGCTTCATTCAAGTGGTTTTGCCAGTTTTCAAGTAGAATTCTTAAAGTCTTGGATATCTGTTTGAACCTATTTCATGCATTACAATTCCTTTTTGTGTTCTTCATTCAATGTTTTCATCATTTCCTAATCCCTTCTACCTTTTTATCTGTGTCTCCGTTCGATGTATTGAACATTTTTTTCATGATTGTTGCCATTTTTTTTTACCTGAGAGTCTTTCTGACATGATTTCCTCTATAACCTGACAGAATTGTTTCTTTATTTAGTTGCTATGATCCCAGACATTTCAGTGTGTGACTTTCAAATACTTGTATGACCTTGCCTCCTACCCTTCCTTTTTGTGGGCTAGAGGTCTGAGACTGCCTTTTGTTCCTTCCTTTTGTCATTTTTTGCAGTGATGGTAGATGGCAGCATACAAGTCATCAAGGTGCTCCAGAGTATGTGAGGGCAGCGTAGGCTTACCAAAGACTATGTTGTGTGGGTTCAATGTGGTTTTTACCTCATTAAGAAGATGGTGTCACATCACAGCTCAAGAAGTATCCAGTAATGACGAATGCAGGCCAGAGATGTGCTAGGCCCACAAGATGGTCGATTGGTGCTCGGTAGTGCTCCGCAAGGCTCCTGCAAGTCATTGTGGTGGTCTTCAAGCTGAGGAGGGGTGGCTGACTCAGCAAACTCTAGCTGTAAGGCTGAGAGGGTGAATCTAGGGATAGCTGCTGAGTCTCCCCAACAGCCTACAAGGTGGGGATGGATAACCAGAATCAACAAACTCTGGTGGGATGGCTGGAGGGGTGGGGGCTAGCGTGCCAGGGCTCTCCAGCAGTCTTCAGGGTGAGCATGAATGGCCCAACTCAGAAAACTCTGGCAGGAAAGCTGGGGGAGGCATGAATATATATTTCTTTTGAGCCATCATAAAGTCAAAATTTGTTGAGATGAAACCTTTTAAGTTGGGAACTGTCTACGTATTTTCCTCTGTACATCAAGTTTGAAAGTAATGCATAGACATAAAAGCAGAGGATTTAAAGTATGTGACAGAGGTGACAGTACAATGACCTGTGTGATAAACATTTGATGACTACTATCTTGTGCCAAGCACTATACCAGGTACCCAGAGGCTAGGCAGATGAAGTGCCTACCCTCAAAGTGCTGAGTGCATAGCGGTGTTCTTATTCAAATGGAAACAGTAATAACAGAGGTCAGTGTGTGTACTTTCTACATGCTCCCCAAAAAGTGCCACAGGGAAAGATCATGAAAGAAACTCTGGAGTGGCAGCTAAAAAGGCTAAAAGCCAACTACCCCAATAGAGAAATTTGAGATATGCTGCAAGACTGATGAACTTTCTTTGCCCTTTCACAAAAAGAATATTAATTCCACAGAAAAAATAATGATACAGTAAGTGACAATTAGGAGCATTAAGAGCTGCTCAGTTTGACTTCAGTTTTTCCCACTTTAGTCATTTGGAAAGTGAGAGGCCCTGAGTGTATCAGCTGCGTACTTTGCAGAGAGAGCTGAGAAGTGACAGTGCGGCCAGGAGGCCCACCTTGGAGGGGTGGTGGAAGCACTGGAATCCTCAGGGTGATGTAGCACAGGCTGATCAAGATACAAAAGTCAAATCCAGTCACCCTACCTAAAAAACCTTAGGTCTTGACATCTCAATAGACAAATGTTAAGGACAATGTCTTGTTAGTTTAAATCAATCTACACTAACAAATTTATTGAAAGCAGGAGAAACTCCTTTTGACCAATAATGAGCCTGTGTTCTGAACTGACACTACTAATTACTTAATGTGCTTCAGAAAGTCATGTAACTATGTACAATTATTTTGTGCCTACAAATGGGGGTATTAGTAACTATTGACCTTATAAGTGTATAAAATAAATATCTTACTATCCAATCAGGGTCCATGCTCCACAAGGAACATTTTTTAATCATTATTTTATTGACAAAAATTATACATGTTTATTATATACAAGACACTTTGAAATATGTATATATTATAGAATGGCTAAATTAATCTAATTAACATACATTACTGTATATACTTATTATTTTAATAATAAAAGCAAATAAACACTACTAGCAATTTTTAGATTATACTAGAGATTTCTTAAATATATTAAACTGAGATTTTCTGTCTATCCCAATATCTCAATTTGGTAAAAAGAAATCATTTTTCAAAAGTATTTAAGTTTATAATGTCCAAATCTCTACAGGCAAGAATTTAAATTGATGACTAGAGTACAGCAGCATAAAATATGTTTTGAATGGGCCAATAAACAAAATTTCGCTGAGAAAATTGTCCTCAGCCAATGAAGTGCTCCTAAATTACTTTGTAACGGGCTTTTCTTCCAAAATTCAGACCCTGCCAGCAATGGCATGATTGTGTTTACACTACTACTTCACTTAGTAATAGCTCTAAAATGAAATATGAACAGACATCACACTTGAGCCACAACTATCATATTCGTGAATCCTAATTTATAACTCAAGGATTACAAGTAGTCAGTATCAACATAGGCAAGATCTATAGGAAAATGATTAGATATCATACCTAGATTATTTCCAAGGTATCCTGACACTCATACACAGGGCTGCTTTGTGTGTAAATGTATTCTACAAAACATTTTTCTCCTTGTAAAAGATGTCTCTGCTCACACATATGCCAGTGACTAGTCAGTACTCACCCACAGGCCTCTTGCATAAAAAGTTTAGTATGTCCAAATAGAATAAAATAACGCATCTATCTGACCAGACACCTAAGTGTGAAATAACAGAAGAAACACTATACAGTGGCAACCTATCCTGTTCCCCATCCTCGTACCCAGATTAATTATAAGAGGCCTCAAAGACCACTCATCTTACTCCACTATTAAATGCAGAACAGGAGTTGGCAAATACACATAAGTAAGTAATATTACCACATGAAAGATTAAAAACTAGGATAATGATAAAAATGAAAGTTTGAATCATTTAAATTTATAGCACTTCAGAAAAAGGAAACTTCACATATATTCCAACATTCAAAACAACTATTAAACTCAAGAGAAAGAATGCTTAATATCTTACAGGGCAAACTATCATGTATAACTTTTTAAACTGATAAATTGACTTGTTAAAATTTTAAATTTATAATGGTATTTTGGAATGTATTACAATGAATTAAACTATGTTTTACTTGAATCTAAGGTAATTTCTATGTTTTTACTTTTGTAGACAATGCTATCTTTAATATTCCTTTTAAATAAATCATTTTACATTTTTATTTATTCTTAAATACTTTTTAAGGATAAATTATGAAATGAAATTCTTGAGTCAGAAGATACCTGACTTTTCTACTTAAATATCTACTTTTCTACTTAAAAAAAATTAAAGAATAAAAACACTTTTAAAACACAGAATTTTACTAAACACAATGATAAAAATTCAGCAGTATTTGGTATATTGCATATTGTTGTCTTCAAATTAGTTGTTCATATGATCAGATATAAGCATATAGAAATGGTCAAAACTTAAAAACAAAAAAGAAATTAAGCAAATTATATTTGTCCTTTATAAATTGATCCATTCCTTTATGCCCATGTCCATGAGTTCATTGTATGAACAAAAGCTTAATTGTAGCATAATACATATTCAGAAAAATGAACATATCAAAAGGGTATATCTTCTCTAAAAGGGACTCCATTTTTTAACCACTGCAAGGATCAAGATATCCCATGTCATCTGCTACTCAGAAGTGCCTTCCATGTCCTTTTCAGTCACCATCCTCTCCTTTTTTGTAACTGAATTATTAGCCAACTTTTAAGATTATAGATAAAGAGGCTAGGCCAGGGCCGGCACAGGTGAACACACATGTGGGTGGGTGGGGCGGGCAACCAGCAAGTGAGTGAGTGGGTGAGGAGGCCTGCAGGTATGACCTCTAGCCCGGACACAGAGGCACACATCAGCCCAGATGAGATAAGCAGTGAAGAAGCGTCTGAAGCAGGCGTGAGGAACCAGCAGTTGGCAAGTAAGGTGGACCAGCATTGTTTTTCAGCATACAGATATACAGGGCCTCCATTCTTTACCAAAGAGTTCTGGAGAACTCCAACAATAGAAGGCCAGTCTCAGCCCCCACATCCAGAAACAAGGACCAGCTTCATACCTGGCACAATCCCCAAGGCAAGGTTGGCTGGAAGACAGCACATTTCTGGGATCTGAATTGGATAGTACCACAGAACTGAGGACGCCAATGTACTTTTACTACTTTTATTTTTCTTTATTTGTCTGATTGATTTTCCTTTTCCTGTCTGATTGTGTTCTCTCTCTCTCTCTCTCTCTCTCTCTCTCTCTCTCTCTCTCTCTCCCTCTCTCTCTCTCTTTCTCTCATTATATTTATTTAGGTTTCTTCTCCTCATGTTTCTTTCATCAAATACCTCCTGAATTTATGGTATTTTTTTATGTAAGTGTTGTGGCTTGTGTCTAGTTCTCCCCCAAAAGCCTCATGCAGTCACTGAAGTGCAGTGCTAGAGATTGTGATTAATTCATGATCCAAGGCTGGGATTATGGGTCTGAGTACTGCTGGGATTATGGGTGTCAATTCCACACCTAGCCTGGGACAGACAGCCTCAATGTAACATAAGAGACAGAGAGAGAGACCTGTTCTTTGTAGCCGTCGTTGCTACTACTCCTTCCATCTTGCGCTTGCTGTTTTGCTGCCTTCCGCCACCATGACCTGCTGCCCTCTGCTGTGTGCTGCTCTGCCTTGGAGCCAGCTGAGCACAGACTGAAACCCCAGTAACTGGGAGCTAAATAAACCTTTCCTTTATTTATTTTTCATGTTGGATATATGTCCCAACAATGAGAAGAGTAGCTAAGACAGTAAGTAAATATTCTCCTCTTTCATTCTGATTAAGTTCAATGCACCCTTCTGTTCCTTCCCATTTTTTTCTCTTGTGTTCTCTAGTTCCCAAGACCTCAGTGATCATCCTTTCACCCCAGCCTTGCATCTACCTTATTTGACCATATTTATTTTTCTAACTTGTCTCCTGTCCCTCTTAATACCATCCCCCAACAGCAGGGTAAAATCATTGCATACAAGTTCCTGGCATATATGGGATTTTGTTTCATAACCGTAAAATTTGTTCCTCTGATTAAAGATATCAGGTTAACAGTCACTGTAGGTTGTCAGTAGCTATGCTATGCTTGATGCTATGGTTCCTGCTTTTCTTTTTCTTTCTTTCTTTTTTCTTTTTGACACAGGACCTCACTACACAATTCAGGCTGACTTGGAACTCACTATGTAGCCCAGGGTGGCCTTTAACTTGTGGCAGTCCTCCTGCCTCAGCCACCAAGTGCTGGAAGTGCAATCATGTGCTATGATGCTTGGCTGTTATTCATAGCTGTACCACTTCATCCAGGATGCCATACGTATTATAATCAGTTTTTATTATCCCTTGTATTATAATACTGCGATTGTATATAGTCACAATCATCACCATACAGTACCAAAAGACTTGGTGCTGAGATAAATTTCACCCTTCCTAAATTAGAAAAATAGATTCTGAGGACTGGGGAGATAGTTCATCATTTTAAGTGTCTGCCTTGCAGATGAAGGTTTCAAGTTCAATCGCTAGTGCTGAAAAACAAAGTCAGAAAATTAGATTGCTGAGATAGGCACTAAGGATGATATATATCTAGAAGACAATCCTGAAGAACAAACATCTCCTGAGGAAGCCTTGATGCCTACATGCCATAAGAAATTGCTAAGTATAAGAACACCAAAAGAAAGAAACCATTAGACAGAGAAAGCAACTAAGCAGAGAAGAAAGACAAGAAACTGACAATAAGAAAATAATGTGAAAAAGATATGTCAAAACATCCATTATAACCATCATGTAAATGGTCAAAATGAACTAATCTAAAGAAACAGCCTGGAAGAATGGATCAGGAAACAAGATCCAACAATATGCTGCATTCCAGAAACATATTAAACAGAAAAAAATCATCTCAATAGATGCAGAAAAGATTTGACAAAGTCTAACACTGATTCATGAATAAAAAACTACAAAAAATTGGGATACATGGAGCACCTTTAATTCAATCTGGTAAAGCCTATTGATGACAAACCAACAGCCAGCACATTACTAAATCATGAAACACTGAAAGCTTTCACACTAAAATTAAGAATAAGTCAAGGCTGTCCCCTGTTACCATTTCTGTACATTATAGATCTGGAAACATTAGCCAGATCAACTAGACAAGAGAAAAACATAGATGCAATAAGAATAGGAAAAACAGAAGTAAACTATCATTATTTGCAGATGACATGATATTCTACACAAAACACCCCAAAATTCTACCAAAAAAGTTCAAAATTTAAGAACTAAGTTTAGTAGCATAGTTGGATAACAAAGTCAACACTCAAAATTCAATAGCATTCTTGTACACAACAACAAACTAAGTGAAAGATGAATTACAAAAAGTGTACCTTTTATATTAGCAACAAAAGGTGAAATACTTAAGAATCAATCTAATAAGGAAGAGACTTACATTGAAAACTACACTACACTGAAAAAGGATATCAAATAATGTATCAGAACATGAAAAGGTATCCCTTGTTCATGGGTAGAAAGGCCCAACATAGTAAAATTGTCCATACCTCCAAAATTGTTGCACAAATTTAACACAGCCCCAATAAAAATTCTAGCAACATATATGACAGAACTAGAGAAAAAATTCCTAAAATTCATTTGGAACTAGAAGAAACCTAGAATAGAAGAAACAGTTCTTTGCAACAGAGGCAAGACAGGGAGCACTACGTTCCCTGGATTGAAAATATAATACAAAGCTAAACAAGCATGGTAATGGCAAAAACAAAAAAATAAATAAATAAAATAAAAAATCAGACCTGAGGATCAATGGAACAGATTAGAAGATTCGGAAACATCAAGCATACTCTACCATTTTATCTTTAACAAATGATCCAAACATGTTCCCTCAAAGAAAGATAGCATTTTTTCCTAAATGGTGCTGGGAAAACTGGCTTTCCACATGCCCATTATTAAAACTAGACACATTTCTATTAGCATGCACTAAACTAAAATTGAAATGGATTAAAGACCTAAACATTAAAATAGAAATGTTAAACTTTTGGGAAGAGAGAACAGGCAGAACTCTTGAAGACATAGGTGTAAGCAAAAATTTATGAACAAAAGCCCAGTTGCACAGGAAATAATGCAAGGGATCAATAACTGGGATTTCATCCTTTTCAAAAGCTTTTGCACAACAAATAAATCATCTACAGAGTACAAAGACAGCCCACGAAGTGGAACAACATCAGACGGTTTCATTTTTTTAGACAAAGCTCTTACATCTGAAGCATAATAAAAAAGTCAGACCCTTCCCCATATTGAAAGGCACAATCAAGAAGTGCACATCTGAGCTGAATAAGCACTCCTCAGAGGAGGAAATACAAATGGCAATTAAATCTATAAAAAATGTTTACCATTATTGATCATTCAAGAGATGCAAATTAACACAACACTGAGACTACAACCATGCCCAGAATGAATGGCTATCATCAAGAAAGCAACCAATAAACTCTGGCAGGGCTGTGGGGAAGAAAAAACCCTTCTCCACCATTGGTGGGAGTGTAAAGTGGTGCAACTACTGTGGAAATCAGTATGGAGATCCCTCAGAAAATTAGGATTAGAAATCCCATTTGATCCAGTTATTCCCCTTCTTGATATTTTCCCAAAAGAATTAAAAAATGCCATACCACAGCTACATATGCATACCCATGTTCATAGTAGCACAGTTTGTTCGTTTGTTTGTAATAATTTTATCGAGAAAGAAATAGCAATGAGACAGTTTCAAAACTGATTAGTAGGACATTTTCAATAATTAATAAATTGCATATTGTTGTCTTTTTAATGGTTATTCATAGTACAAGATGAGGACATGATATCCTGTCCACAAACACTATTGGAACAAATCTTTCTATTCATTGAAGGAAGAGAAAGTACCTGTATATCTATCCTGACTATTTTGAATGTACAGATACAAAATGGTCCTTCATTTGTATTCCCTTTTTTCATTTAGTTTTGTCAGAGAAGGGTATTCTGTTGTCATTTAAATATTGTAGTTTTGTGAAAGTAGCACAGTTTGTGATAGCTAAGTCTTGCCCATCAACTGCACTAGTAAAATAAACTGGACTCATGTGTAAACACTACATTGTCTCCCTAGTGTGAGAAACTAAAATTTAAAAAAAGGACTAAAATGTACAATATATATTGTGAAATAGGAAGAATTTTGCAGAAGGAAAAAGGAGCTAGAGTGGAGGAAGTAGGTAAGGAAGAGAGGAAATAAGGAAAAGCAATTTATAAATTCATTAAATAGAAACAAAGCTATGTAAATAAGGAAGAAGAGATGGACTGAAGGGAGGAGTAGGGATTGCAAAAAAAGAGGAATTAAAATACATCATGTATAGGTACAATTGCTTGTGATAATATGATAACTATATTTATCTAAAATAGAGCAATAAACTTAATTAATAAAAAAGATTATATATACATTTCAAATGCATTTTTGGTCTGACATTTTTTCTCAATATTTTGTTTCTGACTTATCTAGATATTACATATATTTGTTGATATATATTTTCATTGCTGTCTAGAATACATTATGTGAAAATGCCATTATGCCATATATTATTCGTATATTGTGAGTATTCAAGTTGTTTATGCTTTTTGAGTTTTTGAAACAAAGCAAATGTGTGCACATGCTTGTATGACTTTTGTTGCATATATTGTGTAATTTTTGTGTTATACACATGTAATAAACTATATTAAGATTTTCCAAGCGCTCCACTAATTTGCATTTCTACCACCGTCATATGACAGTTTCTTGCTCTCTTGGCCATGCCAAGATACATCAGAAGGGTCATTTTTATTTTGAAGATTCAGGTGGATACATAGTATAATCACACTGTAATTTTTAATTTACATTTTCCTCATAAATAGCAGGGTTAGGCATTGCTACATGTGTATATTGACCTTTTACATCATAATTATACCCACTTATTTTGAGATGTCATTTTTCTTATGTATTTCTTTCTACTGTATATGCATATAAGTATTCTACTGATTATATAAAATGCAGGTATATTTTCATGTCCTGTGGCTTATTCTTTTCTCTTTTAATAGTACACTTCCATAAATACAAAATCATTCTTTTAAGGTAAAGCTGTTCATCGAAATTTACCTTTGTGGGTTTACATTCTGTTTAAAGGAATCTTTGTCTATTTCAAAGTCATGAAAATATTCTGTTTTGCTATATTCTAGAACACTCAGTGCTTCATCTTTCACAAGGTATCCAATCTGCCTTTACTTGACCTTTGTTTATAGAGTGAAGTAGGAATCCATATAAATTTGGTTTTGCAGTAGGTTAACCATCAACCCAGAAACCCGCAGTAAAGACTCCTTCTACCACTGTTATGCTTCAATAATTTTTTCACAAATTGTGTCCTGAAATATATTAGCTTATATCATATTCTACTGTAAATTTTGGTGCAATACTATGATATCTTAACTATTGTTATTCAGTTGTAAAATTCTTACAAAATTTATTTTTATTTTTTGAGATTGGTTACAGTTCTTTGAATTTGGCATAAATTTTAATTTTTTTAAAATTTGGGGGGTCTTGTTACACAGCTCAGACTCATAGTGATCCTTCTGTCTCAGCCTCCCCAGCACTGGGATTACAAAGCATATGCCATCTTGCTTGGTTTCAGTGGTTGGGAAGCTGTACCTGGGACTCTGGGGCTGGCATGACATTTGGTACTGGTGATTGAACTAAGGTCTTTGCACTTGCCACCAGGTGCTTAGACCACTGAGCTATCTCCCCAGCCTGCATAAATTTTAGACTCAGGTGTTCAATTTCTATGAAAAGTGGCATAAAATCAATGTATCTCCAAGACTGTAGAAGACATAGAAATCAATTTGAAAAGATATTATTTAAAATATTTAATCATTTAATTTATAAATATGGTATAGCCTATTGTTTATTCTTTGGGTTTTTTGTTTTGTTTTGTTTGTCTTTTGTCTTTTGGGAAGGTCTACAGGGTGTTCAGGGTCTCACTACTAGATCGGACTCATAGTGATCCACCTGTTCACAGTCTCCCAAGAGCTGGGATTACAGGTGCGCACCACCACACCCAGTCTCCATTGCTATCTCACCACCCCTCAGGGGTGGGGCCAGTGTGGCAAGGCTGGAGATCGAACCCTTGGCCTCTGCACCTGCTTGCAGGTGCTTTAATACACGGAGCTCTTTGGCCAGCCCAATTTATTCTTTGAATAATGTATGTTAAGCAGAAGAGTTGTGTTTTACATCAAGTTTTATCTTCATATTTGAGTGAAATAGAAAACTCAACAAAGGTTTGATAAATTTAAAAGGACAATAGTAGAAAATTGTTTTATGAGTAAATTTGTTAAATTTTACACTTTCAACAAACTGTATACATACAACAGGAATGGTAACAACAACCACATCTCATTAACAATGAATTAATTAGCAGCTGAGCACAATTAAGTAACTGTTGAGCAAATAATTTAACAAATTACTCTCTCACTCATTCATTCATTGACATATTCAACCTATATTCATTTATAAAATTCTATGCAAAGCACTCAATATAGTTATGAGCAAGAAGCAAATGTTTCTTTTCTAGGAAATATGAAAAGGGCTGCAGAACAAGTCTTGAACAAAGAACTCTGGTACAGGAGCCAAAGTGATGTAACTTTGTGTTCTTGGGGACCTCAGAGAAAAAATATGTATAACCAAGGTAAGGGAGAAATAGTTTTTCTTCTGGCATTACAGAACCCAGGGCCTCCACGCTGAATGACATACCAAGCCCCTTTCCACTTTGAGCCAGGGTCTCCTTTAATCGCTAAATTTCCAAGCCTGTGCTTGAACTTGAAATCCTTCTGCCTTAGTCTCTCAGAGTGCTGGAATCAGAGATGTGTGCCACCATCCAAGACAGGAATGGCTTAGCTAGTGTTGTGCAATGAAAGGAACACAGTGAAGGGGTGATTCGTCTTTGTTGGGCTCTTTGAGGCAGACTGAGCAAGTCCTTCCCTGCCTGGTCTTCAACTTCATTCCTGTTCAATAATCAGTGGTGCTCCCTAGATTGTCTCTAAGCTTGTTTTTTGTTTTGTTTTTGTTTTTAATTTTTTCCTGCCATTGTTCTAACATTTTGTGATCCATGACTATAAAATCAGACTGTTTCTAGACACAACACGTTGTTAATGCTTTGAGACACTAGAGGGCAGGAAAACCACACGCACAGGACACCCATTGGGGCTATCTCAGTGAGCAGATTCCTGCTGAAAGGTATCCCTTTTTCCTGCTTGCACTGAGAGGATTTTGCCCACCACTTATGTCTCTAACCCAGGCCAATTTTACAGCCACTTCCCTGCTCTTACTCCTTACTACAATGGTTGCTTTCACAATTCAAATTTAGAACTCTCTCTCTCTCTCTCTCTCTGTACTTTAGGGAAGGGTCTACAGGGTGTCCAAGGCCTCACTACTAGATTGTACTAGATTGGACTCGTGGTGATACCCCTGTTTACAACCTGTTAAGAGCTGGGATTACGGGCATGCACCATCCAGTTTCAATTGCCATCTCAGCGTGTCAGGCCCAGGCATTGAACCCCCAGCCCACGCATCTGCTTGCAGTCTCTTTAATCTGCTGAGCTATTTTGCCAGCCCTCTAACTCTTGCTGTAGATCTATGACATCCCATTTTCATACCTAGGAGTGTTCTGTGTCAGATAAAAGCCTCTTCTGATTCAGTTGTTTCAGTGAGTCAGGTCAGAAATTAACCAACTTTTGTGTTGTGAACCCATATTTGTTTATGTTGAAGTGATGGAGAGAAAGCATAGAATAAAAGAGCCCTTTGCTGATGTGAGAATGGCCTGAACTCCATTAGGTCAACAGTCAGCATGCTGGTGACTAAGTCGAGGCTGGAGACCTCAGTGTGACTAGGAGGGCAAGAGACCAAAAGCCAGAGGAGGAATGATTCTGCGAATCACACCAATGAGTTCCCTTTACACTGAAAAGTGAGATGCAGGAACAGATGTCAAATGCAGCAGGAATGTTTGGGATTTAAAGCCAAAGGGGATGTTCCTTGAACCTAATGTATGAAGCACTATGAGTGGAGGGAGATTCTACTGACCAACAGTTCTGTGCTACTGACCAAAACCATTCTGTGCACCCTGTATGACCACGACCATTCACCTGGACGTGGTCATACAGGGTGCACAGAATGGTTTTGCGAAAGTCTCACAGCAAGAATCTTCCAAGACTGTTCTGAATACAAGTCTCTGGCTAAAAGGAAAATTCTTAGACTGAAACTCCAGGTTCAAGGAATAGGTGATTTGGAGCTACCAGCTGGCATCTCCGTTGTGTCTGGCCTACCTCCCAGAATTTGTCCTACTGGTCCACTCAGTGCAAATTCTGGCTGACTATAAATCTGAGACCTGGAAAATCATCACATTCCTAAAACATACTTTCAGAGAAGATTCTTTGTTTAGTGAGTCAACCCAATTTCTTCTATCACCCAGTAGCTGGGAAAGATTGCTAGGTTCCTGTATGGTCCTCTGCCTTAACACTTGCTCTTTCACCCAAGCACTGTCTCCCCCTTTATGATCACCAGGGTATTCTGTATTTTGCCTTCTCCTATTAGTGAAGATAAACTTTTTATTGAGTTGGTGTTGTCCAGGAAAGTAAAACAAAGAATTGATAAATATTGTACATTTTCTATGAGCTAGATAAGAGAGCAGTCTTGTTGATCCTTATTCAGTATTCAAAAATATCCTTAGTAGGGAGATATCGTCATTATAATTTTTTAGATGCAGAAACTTAAGCTAATAAAAATAGAGAAATTAATCAACTTTTCAAGAGCTTTTTATTATGAAGTGTATTTTAAGTTTTATTTTCATTAGAACACATTTACAGTACAGAACAGTCACATTTGTCATGGGCTGGCACATGCACAAGACTCAAAACCAAAATCAGCTGTGTTTAGTAATAAAATCTGAGGCTGACAAGATAGCTCAGAGGCATAAAGTACGTACTTGGCAAGGGGGTTCAATCCCCAGCCCAGCATGCTATGCTGACCCTGGAACCGGGCTTGGTGGTGCACACTTATAATCTCAGCACTGAGGCAGCTGAGACAGGAGGATCACTGTGAGACCAAGACTGCCCTGGGGGTTACAAAAGGAAGCACAAGGCCAGCCCAAACTGTATGACAAGATCCTGCCCCCCACAGAAAAAGAAAGAGAAAAAAAAAGAAACATCCACCTTTCTCTAAAATAGAATGAAGGCTTTGATGTGGAAGTTAAGTACAAGTTATGAGGCTCCAAGTTAGGCCAAAGAGGCAAGACAGAGAGCATCACTCCAAGTTTTCTAAAGCTGAATTTGAAGTTGTGCTTATGAAATGGATTCAGTCATGTTGGATATTAATGCTGCAGGATGCTTTGTACATTGTGGAGCACTGTTTTTGAAATTATTCCTTAATCTTTACTGCTCCTACTAAACAAAACAAAATTTTCCATATGTCTGAAATTTCTTTCTTTGAAATTTCTTTCTCTTTCTTTCTTTCTTTCTTTCTTTCTTTCTTTCTTTCTTTCTTTCTTTCTTTCTTTCTTTCTTTCTTGCTTCTTTCTCTCATATACTTTGTTGTTGCGGGGTCTCATTACGTAGCTCAGATTCATGGTGGTCCTTCTGCTTTTAGCCTCCCCAGCAATGGGATTATAAGCATGTGCCACTATGTCCAGACTCTGTGGCCAGCTCAGCCCGCCCTGGAGGTGGGACCGGTGCAGCATGTGGTGCCAGGAGTCGAACTGTGGTCCCTGCACTTGCCTAAGCCTGCCTAAGCCGGCACCTTAGTCTGCTAAGCTATCTAACGGCCCCTGTGTGAAATTTCTTTGTTATTTGTGTTCAATGCCACTCTTGAATAGGAAAACATAAGGTATTTTATTCGTTTAAATTTCACACGGTGCTATAAGATGCAAAGAAGAATTCATGCATTATCTTGTTCCCTTATGAGTCTCTCATACAAAAGGTAGAAATGGTGTTACTCATGTTAGACTATGCTTGAATGAAATTTTATATATAATTATAAATAGCTTGAAAATGTTTCTGAAGGATAAACATCCCAAGCCTGTTACGTAGTGTTGTCAGTTTCAACATGAGAAAATTTGGGACCCTAAAAGTAGATTTTTACCATTCTGAGGAAAGAAGGTGTTGTGGTTTAATCTAGATGTCCCCCAAAAGATTCATGAGCTCATAGGTAGAGCTTCAGGGGACTGATAGGATCAAAGGCATGTGCTACTCATCAGTGGTTTAGCCCATGCATGAGTTTATAGAGAAATGTGATAGTGAGAGCTGAATCCCAGTCTAAGAAGGCAGATCACCAGGAGCATGACTGGGCAGGTCCATCTCCTTCCTTAATCTCTCTATTTCCCACTTCCATGCCAGGAGATCTTTCTCCTCTGCCATTGCCCTCTACCATGCTTCTCTACCTTGAAGTCAGATGGCTATGGACTGAACCTCCACAAACTGTGAGCCAAAGCAAACCTTTCCTCCTCAGGGTTGCAAGAGTTGGGAGTCACTGTCTCAGTGGTGGGAAAATTAACTAAGACAGATGAAATCTGACAAATTAAAAAGTATTTGAATGTCAGCCTCACAGAAGAAAATATCATGTTAGACAATGCCCAGGAAGCTCTGGAGAAGACCCTCTATTTTGCCAGTGTATGAGCTAGAGATAGTACACTATGTAGCACCAGAAAATGAGAGGTCTTGTATGTACCATTCTCATTCATTTATTTACCCAAATAAACAGTAAAGCCAAAGCCTGTGTACTTCAGCTATGATAGCCATTGAGGGGCTACTAATTGCCTAGCCCTGTGCTAAGCTCCTAGGTAAAGTGGTGAACAAAACCAGAGTCTAACACCTCCCTCATGGATCCAGGATTGTATAACTTTTTGCTAATATCATAAGCATATACTGGTCTCTAATTATGATTTTATTTTCCAGGTCACTAATGCAATTGAGCATTTTTAAAGATAGGAATCCATTAAATGTCTTAAATAGGAAGAGGAACTGAACAGAACAGATTTGTGCATCTGTCAGCTCTCACTGACTCAGTCCAGGGAATAGGCAAAAGGGAAATCCATTTGGAGGCTAGCTCAGCAGGGTTATAGGGGGTGATCACCAGGCTTAGAGGGAGAGATAAGGATGCCATATTAGAAGAAATTCAGGGTGTGTAGCTTAATAACAATGTTTCCAAATCCCTGGAGGTCTTTCAGATTTAGAATGAGAAAATGGAAGGGCTGGGAATTCTCTGGAATTTCTGAAACCACAAGGGTTTAAAAATACTTCCAATGTTCTTCATATTCTTTTATCATTATCATGAATATATGAAAAATTTAATAAATAAGAATGAGTGAATAGAATAAGGAAATTTAAGTTTAGTGTCTTTACAAAGATCTGTAGCCTATAGCAATATTGGAATGCTGGCAAATGCCAGCAAAGATTATTGGATAATATTTCAATAATGGAGTGTTCAGATCTGCTAGCAAGATTAATGACACTACACAGGACCATCTCAAAATTGTGTTTGAAAAAAATTGTTATTTCTTAGAACACGACCCTCGGATTTGTATAAAGCATACTATATCATATGCTCACTGATACTCATTTTGTTTGCAAGAATGACTCTCCATCACCAGCAGACAGGGTTCAGGAAACACGTACACATGGCAAAGGCAACTGACTCATTAGGTTCTGACTGTCTTTGCACCAATTTCTGGGTCCAGGAAATGTGCATCCCAGCCTTCTCTTTTTTGTCAAGTATTTCTGCTCTAGTTTTGTACTTGAAGTCAATGGTTTCCTTCAAATGAGTAATATGGAAATATAGTTTATCAAGCTTTTCCACTCAAAAGAGATTTATAATGTTTCCATTTTCCTGATATATTTTTTTTTTCAAAATTAGGAGATTTGGAGAATTCAAATTTCCTGAGCCATACTGGCAAGAAATTCCAGCTTGAAATTCCCAGACTCACGAATGCTCACCATGTTGAAGACAGTCTGCCTGTGAGGTTGTTGATGTATCTTATGCCTATTTTATCTGTGCTTTTTCCAGATCAAGAAGACTCCCTAAGATGGGTCTCCATTATAAGACAACTAAGATGGGTCATCAATGAAACAACATAGACATCTAACCCTACCGTCCTGTCCAAAGTGACAATTTAACTTCTAAACAAGGTTGTTTTACTCTTCTTTAAACAAGTGACACCTAATAAAAGAGAAAAAGACAAACTGAAATCAGAGTCTTTCTAAGACCTAGGGCTTTTTCTATAAGACTATCTATCATTGAACTTGGGTTGGGAATGAGATGTATCAGCTAGATATCTGGGAATGATTTCTGAAGGTTGATTCCATTTCAGATGTTTTCCAAAGCTATTCATTTATTTAAATCAAATTGGTTTTCCCCATGAGACATTAGAGATTCAGGGCAAAGAGGAAAGTACAGATTGAATAATCTACCTTTTGGTTTCTGGTAGTGGCCTCTAGCAGAGCTTTTAATAAATAGCAGCGTTCCCTAGTTGTTGTTCAGAATTATGACATGCGCACCTTTCTTGGAATGTATTGCTATTAGCACTCCTGAAATCTGTATCTGGGCTATTTTTTCCATTCATTTATTAAATAATTACCACCCCTCTGGGCACTTGGCAGGTTCTCTTTTATTTTGATGCATTTGTCAAAGCTTTCTCCACAGGGGAATATTTTTTAAGACTGTGTAAGAAAAAGAAAACTGCAAGGAAAATCATCACTACAGAGATTCAGAGGAGTACAATGTTCTGGAAGAAACTTAACTGCAGCTAATTAAGGATGTCTACTAAATGACCTGCCTTTGATTGGAACAGGCGCTTCTGAAAGAGGTTTAAAAAAATAGGATAAGAACACGATGATGAAGTGGGAAAATGTTTCTAAGACTGGCATTATTTTTCTGGGAATAATCAGAATTAACAGATTGCTTAAAATCAATGCATCAAACTATTAGAAGTTATTTGAAGGGATAAAGGGGTACTTTTTGTTGTTTTGTTATGTTTTTTAAGGCTAGGGGTGAAGCCAAGGAGCAGGTTGAAATTAGGGGAAGAAATCTTGGGATTTGATGATGGTATTTAGGATTGAAGTTCACTTTGCAAAGGCATTTGTGGCCAAAGAAGTAGGATGGGATATTATTGTGTGCTTAGAGGATATTCAGTTGTTTACTAAAGTTTAAATTGACTCCAGTTAATCCCTATTTTGAGGAAATGCATATTATTTATAAAAAAAAAACTATGTCAGAGACAGGCAAAGAGGAGAATTCAGTGCCAGGTCTTAACTGACCACACAGGTCATGGGTGTAAAACATATCAAAATATGTCAAGAATCAGGAAAAGGTAGTCAACAAGGGCATTCCAGAGAAACAGTTCTCAACTTACAACACCCAATAGATTTTAAAAAAAAACTTTAATAACTGATTCTTAATTCTAGTTCATTGTTGTACTTCTGGGGTATAGCTCCAGAAGATAATTTTTAAGTTTTTAAAAATGTATTTAGTACAGGGTCTACAAGGACATACTACAAAGATCAAACTAGCAGTGATCTTCCTGTTTTTAGCCTCCCACACTCTGGGATTACAGGTGTGCAACACCATGCCCAGTTTCAACCGCCGTCTCAGCATGTGGACTGGGGTTTGAATCCTCATCGCTGCACTCTGCCTAAGCGGCAGAAGATTAATATGAAATGCTCTTCAGATATTTCTGATATTCAGTCACAGCTGAAAACCACTGATTAAAAACTGCGAAACAGGGGAGTAAATCAGTAATGTCTTCTGTCCCTTTGAGTCTCTGGCCAGCGTAAATTTCACTTCCGGCCTAGGTCACCCAGCTAGGCAAGATGGCAGTGCGAGGTGCTTTCTCTGTCCCAGCCTCCAGCGCTTTCTTGGGTTAGATTCAAAGCCGTGGCTCCACCCACTTTCAAGGGCTCCTCTTCATCAAAGCAGTCCGATGCTCCGCATCACAGTAGTTAGCGGTGGTGCAATTCCAAGGTTACACAGGGAGTTTTCTTTCTTTCTTTCCTTTCATTATCATTGTACATAGTTTATGCTTTGTATTTGCTTTGAGTTTAAAAGTTTGATGAATCTCACACCAATGTAAAATATGTGGAGCTTTAACTTCTGCTTCTCAATCTGCATAGCTGGTTTTTTGTTACAACATGTTTCAAACACTAAGGCACTTTGAAAGCCATTTATATTTTCCTTTTTGGGTATTGTACTGTGACCAAAGGCTCCTAATTGCTGTGCTTATCTCTCACATATATCCTGAAAGTATTCAGATGTAGAATTGTAGTAGTCAACTGCTGCAAGCACTGGGTTTTCAATATTGGCTTATCCGGATAGCTCCTACTAAGTTCTTTCCTCCTTGGCTTTTCACTGGTTAATGATATTCTAAATTGTGGCGTCAATGGAAAATGACTGCTAGCTGAACAACTCTCCACATAAACAATTTATCTGCATTTAATTGCCTTCCCATGGCCTGAAACAGAGCAGAGAAGGAAGATGCAGGGACTGTTCTTTTATTAGGAATTCAAATCCCTTGCCACTATCTGCAACTCTACCTTGACTGGATCTAGCTGACAGAGGGTATTTCTCAGGGAAACAGGGGCATGAAATCACCTTTGTGCTCTCATTTACAAAATCCTAGCTGCTGCCTCCCCCTCCTCTCTTTTCTGCATCTTCTGAAGTGAGCTTTGGGGATGAAACGAAGGGCTGAAGGTGAGTTGGAGCCAGGGACAGAGCAAATTTGTGATACTGAAAGAGCAAAATTAACCCTCTAGATTTGCACAGTTTTATATGTGTGAGGTTCGGACAAGGTGGAGAGTAGGATCGAGATTTCCACACCACAGTCCTGGCTGGTGATGTTTCCCTGGTCTCCAGCACTCACCTGCTGTCGATGAGAGACCTTCAAGCCCACTGTACCAGTGTGCCCTGAGTGACAGACTGGCCTGCTGGAACCTGCTGCTGCAGAGAAAGTAATTTGCATTATGCTACTGAGATAGTATCTAATGTTTTAGGGATCTGATGCTTCAGCTCTGATGTAATCTTTCAAGCCTCAATAAGTCATAGCCTCTATCTCAAGGCTGGATCACAGCTGGCAGTGTGAAGCATTTGCTCTTCATTCTGTCTGGACCCTGCTCACATTAGAGAGCAGCAGGTGTAGGTTACCAAGGGAACACGCATGCCACCTTCAGAGACTGTCACCAGCACCTCAGCTAGACCAATATACATTGCTTAAGGCCAATTGAAAGGATAAAGAGAAGTCCTAGCCAGCTCTGTACACATCAATACAAGGAAATAAGATCAAGCTCACTCAAAATAGACAATTGATGTTCTTTCAAGAAGAGCTGCTCAGGTGGTCCTCCCCATATAAGGGTACTATGCAAATTCTGAGGTCATTAGGTTGTTAGGATTTTTTTACTTTTGCTTTTTTGTATTAAGTTTATTGCTATAATTTAGATATATGAAATGATCATATTCATAATAGGAAACTTGTACCTGTGCATGCCGCATCTTAGTTCTTTTGCTTCTCTCATTCCCCTCCCCTCTGCTCCACTCCTTCACTCCTCCTTATTCACAAAGCTTTGTTTTCATTTTATCTTTTTTTTCTTAATTTTTTTTCTTTTCTCTGTCTTCCTCACCATCCTGTTCCCCTTTCCTTTTGAATAATTTCCTCTGATTGTACAACATCTCATAAACATTTTGTTTCTTATTTATTTTCATTTTCTCACACTAGAGAAGCCATATGATATTTACACATGTGTGTCTGGTACACCTAAGAGTATAGTCCAAAGGTGTATTCATTTAGTTGTAGATATCTCACAGTTGTCCTTCTTTATGGCTGAGTAGTATGCCATTGCATTAAAAACCCATCTTTTTGCTTATTCCGTGGTTGGTAGGCATTTGGGTTGTGTCCAAGATTAGCTACCACAAACGGTGTTGCTTTAAAGATGGATGTGCATCTATTGCTGTAGAATGATATGTTTAACTCTTGGAAAATACTCAACAAGGGAAATCTTTGTCGAATGCAACCTGTAGGCTTAGTTTTCTGAGGAATCTCCATACTGATTTCTATAGTGGCTGCACTACCCTACACTCCCACAAATAACGGAGAAGGGTTTCTTAGCTTATTCCTTGGTGATTGCCATTCTTTCTGGGCTGCAATGGAATCTCAGAATTGTTCACATTTGCACCTCTCAAGTGATCAGTGATATTGAACATTGTTTCATATATTTGCCATTTGTATTTCTCTATCGGAAAAGAGCATATTAATTTCAGATGTCTATGTATAGACTGGATCTTTAACTGTGGAGAGGTATGGTTTCTTTCAATTCATTAGCTATTCCTTGTCTGAAGAAAAGCTAGCTAAGAATTTTTTCTCACTTTATGTATTGATTTTGCATTATTTCAGTGATTTTCTTTCTGTGCAAAACCTTTTCCATAAGATGAGGTTTATTGTTTGCAATATTTCCTGTGCCCATTAGGGTTCTGTTCATGACATCTTTGCCTGAAGGCTTTGCCTACTTCTGTTTTCTACCTATTATATCTTCCAGCAGGTTTAGTGTGTCTATTTTAAATTTGTATCTTTCATCCACTTGTAGTTTAATTCAATGCATGGTGATAGTCAAATATCTAGCTTTGGTTTTTAGAATGTGGAAAGCCAATTTTCCAAAGATATTAACTAAAGAGGCTATTTTTTTTTTCCAGAGAGTGTTTGAACTCTTTGTCAAAGACAGTGTGGTTGAGTATGTTTGAAATTGTTTCTCCATCTTCTAATCTGTTCCACAGATCAGGAGTGTGTGTGTGTGTGTGTGTGTGTGTGTGTGTGTGTGTGTGTGTGCATGTGCCTGTGCATTGGGTTATGCCAGCACATTTTTTTTTTATTCCAGTAGCTTTGTAATATAGTTTCAAGTCAGGGATTTTGATGCCCCTGCCTTTTCTTTGTAGGTTGGAATTGTCTTTGCTATTCTAGGTTTCTTTTGGTTCCAAATGAATTTTAGGAGTATTTTCTCTAGTTCCATAAGGTATGATATTGAAATTTTTATTGGGATTGTATTAAATCTGCATAACAAATTTGTTGATGTGGGCATTTTTGCTGTGTTGGTTTTTTATACCCGAGCAACAAGGAACATCTGCATTTTCTGTCATCTGTTTAAATTTCCTTTGTCAGAGTAGCTTTCAGTGTAGAGATCGTCTAAGTAAAAGGTCTTTTGTAAATCAATCTTTATGAAATCTATTCCTAAGTATTTCATTTTTTTCAGCGCTATCATAAAATAAAAGTTGAAGTTTCCTTAATTTCTCTCTCTGTGCATTTGTTACTTTTGTATATGAATGCTTTTGATTTTTAGTGTTGACTTTGAATCTAGCTGTACTATTAGATTTTGTTAGTAAATTTATAAGTTTTTTAATGGAGTTTTTTGAGACCTCTATATAGATAATGTTACATAGATAGATAGTAATAATTTAATTTATTCCTTTTCTCAGTTTTTCTTTTTATTTCTCTCTCTCTTGCCTAATTTCTCTGGCTAACACTTCAAGAATTATATTGAACAAGAGTGATGTCTCATTTCTGATTTCAGAGTAAAAGATTTTAGGTTTTGAAACTTCAGTATGATGTTGGCTATTGGTTTATCACAGATGGCTGTTATAAGAATGAGGTAAAGAAAACTACCCTTTAAAAAACTTTTTCTGGTACCTCGGTTCTTTGTTAGCTTTCCAGTCAGAGCTGGAATCACTACTGAATAACCCACCAAGTCAGCAATAGGTTTGACTGCTGGGTGTAGGACTGATCTTGGCTACAACATTGCTATAGGATAGGGGTAGGGTTCTTGTCTTGCCACCTGCCAAGGCTGCTTGCTGCTTGTGACACTGATCACAGATTGGCTTGCTTCCAATCCTTTGTAGCTAGGGCTCTCAGGTACTGGATTTTGGCCCCTAGGGTAATGGAGTCTGTGTAGTCCCACCTCCTACTTCTTGGCAGAATTCGCTACCCCTCCAAGTCCAGTGTCCTACTTCCAGTTGTCTATTGGGCCTGATTGATGCCTCCCTCTTTCCACTCAGGGATATTGGCACAGAAGGGGGCCGTGAGCCATTCTCCTGCTTGCCTTTAATCTCCTGCTTACCTTTAAAGTGAAGTGGCAGTCTGCCCACTGCTGGTGTTTCTTCATATGACCGTGTGCCTGGCATTGCTTAGCTCACTCTCCAACAACTGAGGTGGGAAGGGGTCTCCTGTTCTCACTGCAACTTCTGACTGCACAAGGCTCTTCTAATCCAGGACAGGGCTCAGTCTCCCAGGAAGCAGTAAAGTTGCTTTCGCCACCCACCAGGGCTGCTACATGGCTGCTGTAGCCACACCACGTGGTCTCAGATCTGTGGTGGTGAGTTTTAAGTTTGTTTGCTGTGTGCTTGTTTTCCATTTTGGTGGCCATGCACCCTATTCCCTGTCGTCAGTTTCCTCATGGTTCCCTTGTGGCCTGTGCTGCCTTTGGATTCTCTCCAGGCTGTTCTTCAGACTCAGCAATTTGTTTTGAGAAGCTGAGTAGCTGCTATTTCACTCTCTGCTATTTTCTCTCTCCCTCCATTAGGATATTTAAATGGAGAGAAGAATTTCAAGTGCTCAGCAGGTAGAATTTGCGTGGCTGTGACCCCCATATTTTGATCTGGTGTTTCATATGGCCCTGTGCTTCTCTTGCATTTTTGTCACTTACCATCCCGTAATCTAACTCAAGTAGTGGGCATCATTGCCCCTACTCACGGGATGCTATGTCTTATTTTTCCATACTATTCCTGTTACTGGAATTTCCTTCTTCCACATAGGCAATTCCTTCACATAGAAATAATTCTGTACAAATTTTCTGCCATAAGTGAAGGAAATCTCAGGGTACAAGATAAGGGCACCTTTAACAAAGACCCCTTCCAGGCTCTCAAGTCTTGGCGGTGTATCCAGAAGCTCCTATGCAATCACAGGAGGGCTTGATCCCAGCTGTGTCCCCTCCTGGAAGCTGGTTATGAAGATGGCCAAGGGCAGCCATCATAGGCTCGCAGTAACCATGCAGCCTGCTGGTGAGTACTCTGCCTGGCGCTCCTGCTCCTTGTATGTGCCACAAGCTTCCCATGGTAACTGCAGATACACAGAGCTGAGGGTTAGGGGAGGCTTGGGTGACACCCACATCAGTTTGGGAGAGAGCATAGAACCTTTTTAAGAAATTACTCCACTTCCCGATGAACAGCAGGGGACGACATGTAACAGAAGAGCTACTAGTGCCATCTGTGTTCACTTCTAGATACTGGAATCATGGGATTCATTATTTCAAGTTTTATTTTGTCATTTACAAGGTGGAATTAATACCTATGGCTTCTTAAGGGTAGAAGTGAGGATTCTATTAAATGAAAATATGAAAGTACCTTGAAGACTGGGACTAAGGTAAGCTGTGACTGTCATGAAGCAGAGCCAGCTATGGAATGACAGACAGACTGGAAGTTCTTCCTGCCTAACTCCTCATCTGGTGACATTATACTCAAAGTTGCATAGTTAACCTAGATTTTACTGTAAAAGGGGATGATTTTATATTTCTCTCACTTTATGCTCTAATAAAATAATAAGTGACAGGACACTGGCAAGAGTCAGGCACCCTAGAGGATTAGGCTTGTCCAGGCCTCTGCTTCTCCATGCACCAACTGCTGTGGAAGCAGCATTTCCCAGGGACCCTGTGTGCTTGTCACCCATGGAGGCTGTTGTGTCCACAGGCCCCTTGTGTAGTGTTGGGCTCACTTCCTACAGCAGCATTTGGAGAGTTCTGAAATTTGGTGGAAAGACACCCTCAAGGTGCCCCACAAGTTAGAAGGCCAGTGCCTCTGCTGCCATCACCAATGGAAGACAGGATATTCCTTCCCAGGTGGCAGTGGGGGTCCCACCAGGCAGCGACCTCACTGCCTCCCCGGATACACCCAGGTCTTGTCCCCCTTGCCCTTAATTGCCAGTCTTCCTTCCTACAGTCCTTCCTCATTCTCCACACCCTGATGCATTCTGTGCTGAAAGACTTCTGTGACTTCACATCCTTCTTGAGCCTTTTCCTTCACTCTGTGCTGTGACCCTGTCTTTCCCCCAAAGCACATGATCCATCATTCAGTTTCTTTGTTCCCAAGAGAGGATGCCAAGATCTCTTTGGAAGACTATCCTAGGCTCCCCTCAGCCATGGGTTAGCTTTCTGCCATAGTTTAGCTTTCTGTGGTTTCATTTATAGGTGGTGAACTGCAGTCTAAAAATAGGAATTAAAAATTTCCAGAAAGAAATCATTTCTCGATTGCAAATTGTAGGCCATTTTGAGCCACGTGATGAGATCGTAGGCAATTCTCTTCTGTTCTGGCTGGGCCATGGATCCCTCCCCCGGCCAGTGCATCCATGCTACATGCCCTGCTCAGCCATCAGACACTCGGTGGCTGCCTTGGTCATCAGATTCACCATCACAACACTGGCAGCTTTCATAACTAATTATAATTTTTATAATTCCTATCTTATCTTTATTATTAATGTGTTACTGTGCCTAATTTTTAAATTAAAATATATTATAAGAAAAACATATCATATACGGGATTAAGTATGATCACAATTTTTTTTTTTTTTATGGTACCGGGGATTGAAAGTATGATCAAAATTTTAAGCATCTACTTGGGGTCTCAAGACTTATCCCCTAGAGATAGGGAGTACAGTATATGTTCTGTAGCATAGGTACTAGAGAGTGTACAAGGCCTGTGAAGATAACACCATGTCTTGCATGTTTAAGGAAAGTAAGAGAGGTAGTTTCCTCAGTGGGCAGGGAGCCTGGAATGCCACCGGGGAGCAATGAGGGAACAGAGTGTAATGTAGCTGGGATGTCCTGGCTTGGGTTCAGAAGGTGGATGACCGAGGAAAAGGCCTCCAAGGAGGTCAGAGGGCTGAGGATTGAGGAAAGGCAATCACCCCAGAAGTGAATGGGGCTTCCTCTGGGGTGCCCCACACTTGTGGTCGGTGGTTCTTCCAGGCATGCATGTTCCCTCTGTGTCAAATATCAACCTCATCCAGGGGATGCTGTTCTTCAGGGCAGCCAGGTTAATTGTGGCATAGACAATTACCTGTAACAGAAAGATGAGACCTTAAGAGGTTACAGAAAACCAAGAAAAGCACCCCAGAGCAGAAGAATCCATGGTTCCAATCAAGCTTTGCTCAAAAGCTGCTGTTACACAAAGCCCAAGCCTTAGCACACAATCCCAGTTGTTCCCAGGAACAAAGCCACATAGACTCTGTTGAGGGTGATGTCCTGTCCAGGTCTCCTGCCCCAACACCGCCTCCTCCCATTCAGTGCTGATACAAACTACCTGCTTGTCTTGATGTGGACATATAACTGCTCGCAGCCTCACCTCTGTACAGCCTCAGAGAAACCTACGAGGCTTGGGCAGCAGGCAGAGGCGTGGTGCATGCAGACTGATGTACAGAGAGCATTCCATTACTTTTCACTAGTGCTTTTTCCTTTAGACCTGCACCTAAGTTGATGATAGGGAGACCTCATCCAGCAACTGTGTTGGAGGCCAGGGTTTTCCAAATTCTGCTTTGTCAGTAGGCCTCTGACTGCATTTGCAGAGTTGTGTAGGATGGTGGTAGGGGCAGAGTATGGGGCAGCCCCTGAGACTGGCCCAGTGGGCTTGTTTCCTTCGGTTTTTCTAGCATGAGGGTATACTAGAGGATTATATTTCATGGATGCTGTAGTTAATTCCAATTGACAGCCTCTATCATCGAGAGTAGGAGCTGTTGGAATACTCTGCTGGAGGTGTCCCTGGGACTATTATTCCTGATGCTTCCAGCCCAAGCCGGTGAAGCTCTGCCTTCCCTCTCTGTGCTGACTGAAGAAGAGGGAAGGCTCTCTGAGGGCCCCTCCTCCTATCAGGGTCGGCTCTCTCCCTGCCCCCTCCTCTTAGGATGATTTGGCTGAGTCTCTGTCACCCTTGCTGTATTCTGTCTCAGCCTCTGCTCTCTGGCCACTGTATGATCGGTAGGACTTTTCTCACCTGTGAGTCATTTTTCGTGACATTACCTGGCCCTGGGTGTAAACCCCTCGAGTCCAGAACCATGACTTTCATTCTTTGTTAAACAAATGCTTACTGAGCATCTGCCAGGTGCCAGACTCTGAGCTGAGTGCCATGCAGTAGGAGCGGTGCGATTCCATCTCTCCTGGAGCTAACAGACTAGCATTTATAGACAGTGATAAACACTATAAAAACAAGCAAACCATTTATGTGATTAGCATCTGTTTTCAACACATAAGCAAGCAGTGACAGTCATGCTGACACCTGAAAGAAGGCACCTGAGAATCAGAGCTCTGTCTCTCAGACAGCTGCCCCCCACTGCCTATGGAAGGCAGAAGGGGTCATCTGGCTGCGGGTTCAGCAAGTGCAAAGGCCCTGAGGTAGAAACAAGGTCACAATTTCCATCAGATGGCAGAGAGCAGTGGGAGCTGGCTTCCCCACAACTCTAGCACTACTATTTCCCTGTCTCAGTATGGGTGACTCCATTCTTCCATTGCTCAAGGACCATGCCTTGCAGTTATTCTTGGTGCCATCACACTCTATGACCCCCCGCCAAGTCCAGGCAGCTCCCATATTCAGAAAGAACCCAGCCACTTGCCCCTCTTTCTGAGTAGCCACCTGGCCCCACCCTACCTACAGCAGGCAGCAGGCTCCTGTCAGATCTCCACACTGCCCTGCTCCCAGCACCCAAAGGATTCTCTGAAAGTGTAATCAAATCACAGAGCTGTGCTGCTCAGCCCTTCTGTAGTTCCCAAGTCCTTTAGAGGAAAATCCACTGCGCAAAGGTGACCCACTAGGTCCAGCATACACTTGCACTGTCCTCCATGCCCTGTACTCTGTGTTCCAGCAGCCACTTCACTTTGCTTGAGCATCTCAAGTATACAACTACGTAAGGGCCTTTGCACTTCTTCTCTCTCTCTTACACACACACACACACACACACACACACACACACACACACACACAGCAGACATCCATCTGTCTGTTTCCTAAAGTCCTCAGTGCTTGCAGAGCACCCGTTTATTATGGAGGTCTCTCAGCACCCTACCGTTTCTCCTTCTTCTCTGATCCCCTCCCTGTCAGACACTTTGTGCGTTCTACACAGTACTTCCTTTATGACCAGATGCAGGACATGTTTAATACTGTCTATCACCACCATCATGGAGGCTTATTAGAGAGCAGAACTTCAGTCTGTTCACTGCTGTGAACTCCAGCACCTAATAGAGTGTCTGGCATGTGGTAAATCCCCAATAATATTTGCTAAGGTCAGAAACATAAGAAGAGCCAGATGGTAGACAAAATACAGGGGTGTGTTGAAATTTTATTCTAAAAACAGTAAGAAGCTGCTGAGAAGATTTAAGCAGTGGAGGAAATGGTTGGTTTTGTGGTTGGCAAATGTGGCCAGCAGAAGCCAGAAGACATATGGAGGCCTTGGGTGTGACAGTGTCCTTGGCAGAAGAGCAGCTGGTGAGCAAAACCCTTCGTGGGCCATCTGGAAAGGACCTCCTTAGCAGGGCAGTCAGACTACTGTGTGACCCCAAGCCCCACAGTTGGCCCTCAGGCAGGCTCTGTGGTGCTGCTCTTCAGGCCGAGGCAGGAGCCTCTAACCAGAGCTAGGCCGTGCCACATCCTCCATCATGCCTGATGAGCACTGCACCCAGCCCAAGCAAGAGCAGGGCTGTCAGTCTGCCTCACTCTCCTCATCCACGCCTCACATATGCAAACCCCCAAAATGTTCAGTGCAGGTACACACTAGAACTGAGAAAGTAGACTTCAAGCCAAACCAGAGTATAAGGTGTCTTCTGGGATGAACAGGTTTCTAAGGGAAAGAAATAGAAAAAGGGAGGACTTAGGTAATAGGAGCCAGGCTACAGGGCTGACACAGCCTTGGCCAGCCTGGTAGGTAAGCTGCTCTGGAACAAGTACTGGGGTGTATGGGCCAGAAATGCAGGCCCAACAACACTGCAGCAAGGCTCTGGGGAAGGTGTGAGCTGGGTGAGCAGCACTCTGCAGCTGAGGTAGGTCCTGGAGGGGTGACAGCTCCACATGTGTGCAGAGTGCACTTCTCAGCAGCTGGTCAGAAACTCCTTCCTTGAAGGGGATTTGAAAGGAACTGGCCCCAGAAAAAGTTTTTGCAACAGGTTGGGCTCTTACCAGGCCTCTGGGCCAACAGTGCCAGAACAGGCCACTGGCCTCAGATCAGAGCATCTCTCCAAATCCAGGGAATACCTATATATGGATACAGATATCTGATCTTGACTAGGAGGCCAACTGCAGCATCTGCTATGTTTGGAAAAATACAGGCTCTGTGACCACACTCTCTAGTGCTTCAATCCCATCTCTGTCCCATGATAGCTTGTGACCTCAGGGGAGGATTCCTACATCCTACCAGCCTTTTCTTCTTATTTGCCTATAGGATCAGTGCCAATTGCCTTTGGGTGCCTTTGCCCTTATCATCCACAGACCATGGCAGCTGCATGCCCCTGGCTACTGTTCACACTTGCAGAGGTGGTAGCAGGAGCCTCCCCTATTTCAGCACCTCAGGTTGCAGGAGATTTATCTGTCATTGCTCCTACCTGTAGTCATGACCCGTTTTGTGGCTAGTTCCATACACATTAGCTGCAGTGACTGAAACCTGCCATAAACATGAAGGGACTCAATGCCACTGACCAGTCTACTCATGACATCCTTGAGAAATAAATCTTGAAATCTTGATTTTACCCCCACTTCAGCCCATTATTCTGCAGTGTCATTGGCATGGCAGGCAGCATACTTCCCCCAGTGAGATTATAGAATTGTGAGTGAAGAGTTTGCCATGGCTGACTGGTTCAGTGGCAATTTTGTGTAACTCTGGTAAGCCTGCCTGAGTACATTTCCATCAGCTCTCCTCTACCGATGATGATTTGCTTTTATTTAAACCATAAGAGAGAAGACTGTAATCGAGCATAGGGAAATCACAGCCCCTGGTGAGAACACAAAGAAGCCAGAAAATTGCACTTCTCTCCCACTGCCGACCTCTGTACATTCATCCTCTCACCACGGTAGTGCTGGGAACATGGCTGAGACTTGTGTTGTGTCCTTTAACACACAAGAAGGCTGGCTATACAGCAAACACTGAGAATGAGAGCAGAAAGTAGTTTTTAATGAGTAATGAGAGGAAATGGGTTGAGACCAGACTTATAAACTGCACTAGAAACTTCTTAAAAGCAGAAACCAGCCCTGTCTAGCTACCGCTGAACTCTCAGCACCCTGCAAAGTGCTTGGTACATAGGAAACACTCAATGTCTATTGAATGCAGAGCAAACTGTGTGAAGATTTTGCATCCAGCCAGTCCATCAGCACTCGCCTACTTGACAGCCACTTACCGAGAGCCTCCTCTGCCTTTTGTCCTGGGTGGGGTGCTTATAAATAGACAAGCTCATGGCATGCAGTTTATAGCCAGAGCAAAGGCAGAGATGATGACTAAAAATCCCAGTTGAGGTCCATATGTTCTGTTAGAATCCCTGAGAGCTGTGCGAGGAAGACATTCGGCCTAAGGAGTGGGAGGCTGAGAAGATTTCCTGAACTAAGGAGTATCTAAGCCACGTCCTCAAGAAGGAATAGGCAAGATGAATGAGGGTGAAACTCTAGCCCATGGAGGTTCCCAGGGCATTAGTGCAGTAATGTCTGCAAAATGGCTACACATTGTTTGCTCTCCAGAACTTACACTTGTCACCCTTATCTTCATTCTGTTTCCTTTTGTAGGAAAGGCAGAGAAGAGGGCATGTGCTTTCCCAGTTCCTGTCACATTGTTTACACCAGCCTATTCCAACTGTGTTCAGGGCCTTTAGTTTCTTCAAAGGTCAGAATAGCTAGGAGAGAGGAATGTCTTGGGTAGAGTGAGGAAACTTTTGGGGTCCATGGAGAACATTCTGGGGACCTGGAGGTGAGTAGGTATGAGGTGAGGCCATTAGCTTGATTGTAGCTCTTAACCTTACTCTTGGGTGTTGTTCTTCTCACTGACAGTTGGTTCTCCTGCCCTTCAGAGCATGCAGCAGCAGAGTGGGATCTTAGGAGCAGATTTTACAGATGACTTTAGTTTGCTGCACATTGCCCTTGCATTTTCCAACCTCCAGAACTGTGAGGCAATCATTTTTTCTTCTTCATAAATTATATAGTCTTAGATATTTTGTAATAGCAGCTCAAAAAGTACTAAAATGTAAAGTGCTGTCTAACAGACTTGAAAGAAGTGGAGGAAGAGTCACCTCTTCTGTGGTCGTGTGGCTGCAAAGAGGGGCGCGGAGAGCATCAGAACTGCCTTCAGTCGGCACAGTTGGTCTAGGGCACTGATACCCACCCACCACCAGGTCTGTCTTCAGTGTAGATGGAAATTTGCAGGAATTCGTAAGAGGGAAGACTGAAAGAAACTCAAGTCTTTAGATTCCCACTGAACACAAGGCATACCACATGGTATGCCTCAGTCCACGGCCAATGTATTTCTGCTTCTCTGCTCCAGTGTCACAAGTTCAGACTGGTGCTGAGATTTCTATTTTAACAAAACGCCAACCAATAATGATCTGGTCAAGAGGCAATCTTGTGGTGAGTGAGGTCTTCCAGGAATAACTATGTACTAGTTACATGTGAAATAGAAGTTAATCAATCTAATCAAATAATTTGAATAAATTTATTTATCCTCACTTAGGTAAAGGGGGTATTATGGTGTTCAGCATCTTTGTTCTTTTAGCATTCAGTTCCTTATTATTTCAAATGGACCTTCAAAGTCCTAAAACTGAAATTTGTTCCTTCATCTTGATCTGTGTTTAGAACTTATTTGGGAGTTTATAATAACATTTGTTTTAAATTAACACATTACTAGAATGTGCAGTCTTTGTCTAAAAACCTGGGAAGCAAGTGATCCAATAACCAGGTTTTTTTTTTTTTTTTTCTCAGTGGATTATCAAGTAAAGATGATTCTGACTAGAAGGATAAAAGTCTTCATATATGTCTAATATTTCTTCAACATTTCTCTCCTTCTTGTGAATATGATCCTGTACCTTCTCTTATTCTCTTACCTGTTTCCTATGTGGATGGTAAAGAAAAATAAAACAATGTTGTAGAAGGTTCTGGATTTTAATGAGCTATTTCCCCTTCTCATGTTTTAGAAGTTGGATGAAAGTCATTGCTTTTGACTATCTCTGTTAGGAAAGTATTTACTGTACAGTTAAGTAAATCTTGCCCAGACTTTACAATCCTACTGAGTGTTACTCAACTAGCCACAGGAATTTTATGAGCTTGCCCCTGGATGCTTTTACTAATTCTTCTACTCTTCTTTCAAGGTGGTCTTCAGAGTCATTTTATAAATTATACAAGAAATATAGTTTCATTATTCTGAGTCAGTGCAAGAGAAGAAGGGCAATGGATACATTTCACAATAGGTTAGACTGTTTTTGATGTTGGACCATTTTCCCAATATTTAATTATATTCTCTATTCTCAAAAAATCTTGATAAGAAGACATTAACAACTGAATATTTGCCTCCTAAGTTCTCCATGCACATACAGCCACTGTACTTCAGTCTTCGATTTGTGCTGCTCAGGACTTAATATAATGGTCTTAATGTAGCTCATGGCTTTGTTTTACTCCTTTGTGCTTGACCATTCTGCCTCCACCTCTTCTCTCCCTTAGGTCAACTCTCAGGTACACCTGGTCCCTATCTGTTCAAGATGGATGCTCTATATACTTCAGAGGAAGAGACACAGAGCTTAGAAGCAACTCTGTAGTGCTTTCTCTACTGTTGTGGGCAGTAGCTATAGTAGTAATGAATCAGGCTTTGAAATACTATTATGATTTTGATCTTAAATATTTCTAAAAGGCACAAATGCTAAACACATGGTTACTAGCCAATGGCACCATTGGAAGGCAGTGGAATATTTAGGAGGCAGAATCTACTGACAGGAAGTTAGGTCCTTGAGGCCATATCTTTGAAGGGGGATGTTGGAACTCCAGTCTTCTCCACAATTCTGAGCCATCACAGGATCAGAAGTTTTCCTCAGCCTCACATGCCCAGCCATGCTTTCTCATCTCAACTTGGGCCCAAGGCAGCCGTCCAAGTGACTAGGGACTGAAACTTCTGAAACTCAGACCCAAAATAAATCTTCCTTCTGCATAAGTTGATTTTTTTCAAATATTTTTATCATAAGACAAAAAGTAGACATAAATTTACTGCTCATTAATACCTGGCGTTTATTCCTAGCCCACTCTAGGTGACTTAGTCAAGCAGTGAGGGAAGGAGGCACAATAACAACTTAATCAATTCCAGTCAAAGCTATTGTTGGCAGTTGCCTATATGGGGCTTGTTCCAACCCACCCCACCCCAATCTTCCCTCAGGTTATCATGTCAATTTCAGATTAAGGTATCTTAAGAAGCCCCCTTTTAGAACAATAATACAACACTATGAAGTCATTCAAGAATGGAATACCCTTCTCTAACAAAACCAAATGAAAAAGGAGGATAGAAATGAAAGACCATTTTGTGGTGATACAGCTACTTTCTCTGAATTCAGTGAAAAGAAAGATTTGTTCTAATAGTGTTTAAACAACATATCATGTCTGAATCTTGTACTATATTCATCTACTATGAAGACAACCATATGCAATGTATTACTTATTGTAACTGTCCTACTAACCTGTTTTGAAACTGTCTCATTGCTATTTGTTTCTCAATAAAATTAATAAACTAAATAAATAAATACCAAAAAGAAAAGAACAACTGCCAGCTTCTGAAAAATGTATAGGAAGGAACCAATCTGCTCACAAAGAGTAGCTTCATAGAAACAAAGCTGTGTGAGCTTCCAGAGTGAAGGTTGGAAGAGTAGACACTAAAAGGAGCAGAGTTTTGGCACAGAGAGACGTGCACAGCCAGGTATTCCTGGGAGTAATGAAGGAACCAAATAAAGTTTAGCTTACAACCTGTGAGGGGAGACCCCCTGATATTCTAATCTCCTTGTTCTGATCAAGGTGTGTTTTTCCTATTTGCTGTATCACTGTTTCCTTCCTCCCAAAATGCTTGTGAGAAATACAGAGGATAGAAGTGCAATAGGAAAAGGTTACATTTGAAAACTCTCTACTTCTTCTTCTTTCCTGACATAAACCTAAGGCATTACTTCTCAGTGGAATCATCCATACTTGCTCTTTGAAATTACACAGTGGTGTCACTAAGAGACCATTTCCCTTCTTTTGAATCCAAGACATGTCTAGAGTCATAGGGGAAATACTTTGTCTATTCAGCTTAGTTTTGTGCTCTTGGGCCCTAGAAAACTGCTATCTGAGACAATGGGTCTCCAAATATTAACGAATTCTTTTGTGAGATATACAAGAGGAAGAAAATTAATCTGGACATGGCTTTTGGAACTTGCTTCAGCAAAACTACTCAACATGGCTAGCAAGATAGCTCAGCGGACTAAAGCACCTGCTTTGGCACACTTAGGCAAGTTTAGGCAAGCACAGGGACCAGGGTGGTTTCCAGCACGACATATCATGCCAGCCCTGCCCTCCCACACAGGACAGGCTAAACTGGGCAGAGTTCAGGTGTAGTGACGAGTGCCTGTAATCCCAGTGTTGAGGAGGCTGAGAGCAGGAGACCCACCACCAGTCAGAGCTGTGTAGTGAGACCCAGAAACAACCAAATATATATAAAAACCACCACCAACAACAAACCTTTTTACACCTGACTATCTTTACTTATAGTTAAGCTTTTCTACCACTCAACTACATAAAACACAATTGGATTTTTCCACTGAATATCTTCCCATCATCCCACTCAGAAGGCCATCAGTGAGACTTCCTCCAGCTGCTTGGTATGCAGCTCACACTTGTCCAAAGACAGTAAGACTGGGCCTTTAAAACTTCATTCTGAATCTCACCATGTCTGTTTATGTACAAATTCCATGCTGGTTCTGCGTAGTTTCTGCAAAGTCACTGCGCCTTTCTCACTATTTATGTTCCCTCTTCACTTCGTGGAGGCTGTACGCCTGCAGGAGTTTGAGTTTAACTCATCTCATGGACAACACCCATCCAAGAGGGTGGCTTTGTGCTATTGCTGGCTAGACTAATGTTTCACAGCCTGCTGCTGGGCAGGAGAGAGGAAACGGTGAGCATGCCGCCTGTGCACCCAAAGCAGGGCAGTGACTCATCCAGCAACACAGAAGCACAGAGGGAAGGGAAAGGTCCTGCTTTCCCTTACCCACATCAAGCTTTTTAATGTTCTTCTAGGAAACACCCTAGCCTAAGTGAGTACTGGAGAATTTTGTAGGGATTCTTGGGGTTAGTGTAAAGGGGATCAATGTTAGAAAATTTTCTGACAAGGAACTATTGGATGGGTGGAAAGAGAAGCATATTTGTGTTGGTAAATGAGAGATTCTATCTTCAAATTCAACAGAAACTGAGGCTTTTGGAAATGGAAAACTTGTGCGTATGATTTGGTGAGATATATGTGCCAGGTATAGGTCAATAGCTCCTTCCAGAGAGCACCAGAGCCAGTACTTTGACTTCTCATAGAATTATGAAGAAGCACGGCATTATCTATCCCAACTGTACTGTCCATGCACACACATCATGATTATTCCTTTCTATAACCTTCCTTAGGCTACAACTGTCAAAGATGGGCACACCATTGTCATTCAACAAATTTAGGTGCCTGCACTTGACGACACAGTCCAACAAGTGCAGCATTCCACAACAATAGTAAGTTATCTGAAGGAGTTGTTGACCATAGCCATTTACAGCTCAACTTATTATTATGGCCCCCAGTGTATGCCTCATTTTTTTTATTTTTCTGCTGGATGGTTAAGACCTAGATAGAGCAAGACCTATATACCAACACATGTGCTTTTTGTTTCTTTTGAGGTCAGTGAAGTCCTCTCAGGGTTTATCTTGTAGTTATGTACCTTATTCTGTAGATACTTTGTCTGTGTCATCCATGTAGATGAGTCATGGCCAATGCTTGACCAATTTGCTCTCTGTGAGAGCCTGAGAAAAAGTTTTCTCTCCATGTGACTGTCCCCAGGCACACTATAGAACTTCGATCTCTTTTTTCTGTGGCTCCATAATCTCCTTGTTCAGAAAATTTGGAGCTCAACTGAGTTTCATGATGTTGCAGTACAGGTTCTCCAATGTCCTGAGTGTTTTCTGACCTTGAAAGGCTAGGGCCAAAATGTTGGGTGGCCTTGTGGCTCTTCTATTTCTCCAATTCTGATCTCTGAACTTAGGTTGTTAACCATCCATAAGAAAAGCTGATTAGTATCCTGCAGCATATGCCATTCACTTTGCCTTATCTGACTCAATTGTTTTTAATTGTTGTTGTGCAAATCCATTTGTATTTTTCTTTTTGCTTCTTATACTAGGCAGACTATACGATATTTACACAGGTCTATCTGGTTTATTTCACTTATGAGTATATGTTCAAGTGGCATCCACTTCAGTATAAATGCTTCGAGATCATCATTCTTAAGAGCTGAGTAATACTCCATTATATAGAAATACCACATCTTTTTCAACCTTTCCTCATGTGATGGACATCTAGGTTTTTTCCAAGATTTTGCTATCACACATTGTGCTGCTATAAACATAGGTACACATATATCACTATGAAACAATGTTTTCAGTTCTTTGGGAAAATTGCCAGTAGGGGGATAGCCGGATAAAATGGGATTTCTAGTCCTACTCTTTTGAGGAGTCTGAACACTGACCACCACAATGGTTGTACCAATCTACATTCCCACCAGCAGTGGAGAAGTGTTCCTTTTTCCCCACAACCTCTCCAACATTTGTTGTTGGTTGATTTCCTTATGATAGACATTCTTTCTGGAGTGAGATGGTATCTCAGTGTTGTTTTTATTTGCATTTCACGAATGGCTAGCGATGTGGAGCATTTTTTTTATATATTTATTCACTTCTTTAAATTTGTCCTCTGAGAAGTATGTGTTCATCTCAGTTGACATTTCTGAATTGGGTCTTTAAATTTGAGAGCCCTGTTATATCATAGTTGTTTATATATTCTAGACAGCAGACCTGTGTCGGATTGCTTATTAGTTAGGATTTTTTCAAAATTTGTGGGTTGACTTTTCACTCTGTTGACATTTTCTTTTGACATGCAGAAGCTCCTCAGAAAGAGTTGATCCCACTTGTTGATTCTTTCAAGTGCTTTCCGTGTGAATATATGTTTGTTCATGAACTCTTTACCTACTTCTATGTCTTCAAGAGTTCCTCCTACTTTCTCTTCCAGTAGATTGAGTGTTTCTGTTTTAATGTTTAAATCTTTAATCCATTTTGACTTTAGCTTAGTGCATGGTGATAGAGCTGGGTCAAGTTTTGGTTTTTGGCATGTAGAAAGCCACATTTTCCAGTACCATTTGTTAAAGAGGCTATCCTTCTTCCAGTAAGTATGATTGGCCCCTTTGTCGAAGATCAGATGACTGAGTGTGTTCATAGATGCTTCTGTATCTTCTAATCTATTCCATTGATCCTCAGATCTATTTCGTTTCCAATACCATGTTGATTTTATCACAGTGGCTTTGTAGTATAATTTCAAGTCAAGAATTGTGATGCCTCCTGCCTTGTCTTTATTGGCCAAGATTGCCTTTGCTATTCTAGGTCGTTTGTGGTTCCAAATAAATTTTAGGAATGATTTCTCTATATTTGGGAGGTATATTGGTGGCAGCTTCATAGGGATTGCATTAAATATGTACAGCAATTTTAGGAGTATGGCCATCTTCACGATGTTGGTTCTTCCTATCTAGAAACATGGAATATCTTTCCATTTTCTGAAATCCTCTATAATCTCTTTTCTTAGGGTGTTGTAATTTTCTATGAAAAAGATCTTTGACTTCCTTGGTTAAGTCAATCCCAAAGTATTTCGTTTTGCGCGGTGCTAAAGTAAAAGGTTTTATTTCTATTATTTTCCCTTCAATGTGCTTGTTATCTGTGTAGAGGAATGATATTGACTTTTGAGTATTGATTTTGTATCCTGCTTTGCTACTGAATTACTAATTACTATATTAATTCTAGTAGCTTCTTTGTGAAATATTTGGGGTCTTCCAAGTAAAGTATCATGTTATCTGCAAATAGTGATAATTTAACTTCTTCTTTACCTATTCTTATTACCTTTATTTCTCTCTCTCTTCTAATGGCTGTGGCTAAGGATTCCAAGACTATGTTGAATAGGAGGGGTGATAGAGGACATCCTTGTCTTGTACTTGATTTAAGAGTAAAAGATTTCAGTTTTTCCCCATTTAGGATTATATGAGCTTTTGGCTTTCATCAAGTTAAGATAGAGTCTATCTATTCCAATTTTCTGTAGGACCTTGACCATGAATGAATGTTGGACTTTTCAAAAGCTTTGTCTCCATCAATTGAGATGATCATGTGGTTTTTAGATTTCAGCCTATTAATATAATGTATTACATTTACAGATTTTCGAATAGTGATCCATCCTTGCATCCCTGGGATGAATCCTACCTGGTCATGGTGTATGATCTTCTTGATGATTTGCTGTATTCTATTTGCCAGGATTTTGTGGAGTATTTTTGCATCTATGTTCATGAGCGAGATTGGCCTATAGTTCTCCTTTTAGGTTGTGTCTTTCCCTGGTTTTTGAATCAGTATTATACCTGCCTCCAGAAATGATTTTGGGAGGACTGTTTCCTTTTGAATTTCATTGAAGAGTTTGTGGGGATTATATCTTCCATAAATTTCTTGCAGAATTCAGCTGTGAATCCATCAGGACCTGGACTTTTCTTTGTCGGTAGGCTTTTTATTACATTTCGTATTTCGTTCGCTGTTATTGGGTAATTGAGAGTTGTTATATCTTCTTGATTCAGTTTTGGTAATTTGTACCTTTCGAGGAATCTGTCCATTTTCTCTGTGTCTTCTATGCTGTGAGCGTAAAGATTCGTGAAGTAACTATTGATAATCTTCTGAATTTCCACTGGGTCTGTGGTGATTTTACACTTTTTACTCCTTATTGCTTGTAGTTGAATTTTCTCTTGCCTCTTTTTGATGATCAGGTTGGCTAGATGGACTTCTAGACCTATTTAAGAGATGGGGAAGGGTCCCTCATCTAGCTTTGAAGTTGAGCATCTTTGGGTGGCTTCTCTCATCAAGACACTGTTTTTTTTTTTTTTTTTTCTACAATTCTTGTCACACAGGATGAGCCCTTCCTACATCATGATTTCATTGAATTTGTCAAAGAATACTCAACACACTGAGGCCTTACTCCATGTCGCTCTTTCTGAATCAGAAACTAAAATAATCTGGTTGTTCAGAATTCAAAGAAACAGCCAAACTTCTTGTGTGTCGTCCATGTACTGGGCTCTGTCCTAAGGCCTTGACATTGAATCCTTACTACCACTCTGTGCTGTACAGGTGTTGAACTATCCCTATTTTGCAGATGAAGAAATCACACAGATGTTAGATAACTTGTGTAAAATAACACAATTAGTCAACTTCAGGGCCAAGCAGCCTCATTTTAGGGTGAATGCTTAAACCATTCATTTGCTGCATTCGATAGAACACATATGAAGCAAACACAATGTTTAAATGCTATGAAGAAATAAGCATAGTGCATTGGTCACAAACCTATGGCGTGAATGCCACAGCAGGCACACAGAGCCCTCTCTGTAGACACACCAGTCCAGTCATCCCAAAGCTGAGCATCACATCACAGTTGTTTTTTTGTTTTGTTTTGTTTTGTTTTGTTTTAACTAAAATCACAGTATTTGGGCTTAATTGCAGCATTGGCACTTAGGAAAAAATAAATGAGTTTGGAGTTGCAGTAGGAGTACTTGGGATCTGAGAGCTTCGCCATCACTGGGATGGGAGCTGACAACACAAGCATCTTGATGCAAATAACCAGGTGTCACACCCTAGAGGAATAATGGCTGAGCTGGGACCTAATGGACATTTGCTTGGCAGCCTGGCCAAACGGAGATGTGGGCTCCTTGCAGAGACCACAGAAAATGAAAACATCTCACCATGAGAAGAAGGCATAGCTTGTTTATATTGGAGAGTGAAAGGAAATGAATATGATTGAATCAAATATTTCATAGCAGAAAATACTGAGATGAGGTGTCAGAGGTTAACTCATCCAATTGCCATCTATTTACAACCTATTACGTGTCCATTGTGCTAACCTCTGGAGGGGCCACATTAATGATGTAATGTTTTCCCTCAGGGAGCTTTACTCTGTGAAATGAAATGAAACCTTCTCATCTAACCTGTAAGAAAAAAATTAAATGTGCAAAGAAAACACAAAGGTGAGTGACATGTTCTTTCAGTGTCATATAAGGGCACTGTGTGTCACATCTGCTCAGTCTTGATTTAATTATCTAGGGTAATATCCCCGAGTTTGACTTTGATCTTAACTATTAGCAATGAAATCAGAGTAAAGATATTGTGCGGATATATGTCTTATAGATAAAATAACCTTAATGGCAGCAGTTTTATTGTCCTATGGAATCCTAAAATCTTTTCTGTCTTACAATGCTATTTTTGTACTATTGTCATAGAAAATTACACAATTTGGCAACTTAGGACATCATAGAGCTATTATATTATAGTTCTGGTATTCTCCTTCTCAGGTAGTGTGTTCTAACCCTAATGTTTTCTGACTTACTTTTAATGACCCACAAGATTAAATAGAATGTACTCAGGTATTCAGGAATTTCTGTCTCAAAATCCTTAGCCTAAATTAATCTTCAAAATCATTTCTGTTGTGCTAGTTACCATCATATATTTATAGATTTTAGGGATGAAAATTTTAATATGTATTTTTTAAATTTTTATTTATTTATTACAGGGTCTTGCTACACAGTTGAGATTCATAGTGATCCTTCTGTCTCAGCCTCCCCAGCCCTGGGATTTCAGGTGGGGGCCACTATACCCAGTTCCAGGGCTAGCCTGGCATCATGCGGCACCAGGGATCAAACCTGGGTCCTTGTGCTTGTAAAGCAGCTGCTTAGATGGTTGAGCTATCTACCCAGCACCCAAATATTGAACTTCAGCAGGCCACATTTCTGCCTACCTGTACTATAAAAACAACTACTACTAGGGGCCGGGAAGATGGCTCAGTGGAATAAGTGCTTCCCTAGCAAGCACAAGGGCCTGAGTTCAATCCCTGTTCCACCAAACAACAAACAAACAAACAAACAAAAAACAACCACTACTTTATATGATATTATTTTACTTTTGTACTTATTATTATTTTATTTATTTATTTATTCATTTATTTATTTATGTTTTGGCAGAACCAGGGATTGAACTCAGGCACTTACCCTTGCCAGGGAAGCACTTATTCCTTGAGCCATCTCCCTAGCCCCATAAATTTACTGCTCTGTTTTTGTTTTTGTTTTTTTTTTTTTTTTGGCAGAACTGAGGATTGAACTCAGGCTCTTGTGCTTATCAGAGAAGCAAGCGCTTATTCCGCTGAGCCATCTCCCTGACCCCTTATTATTTTTAAAGAATACAAAATAGTGATAGAAGAAAACAGTATTATACATGATCAAGATTTCACTAATCAAAATAATAGAATCCAACAATGATTGCTTATTACATGATGCTATGTGCAAGTTAGTTTTTCAGATTACCAGCTATAAATGTATGTTTGTTTTTTCTTTTCTAAAAAGAAAACAATAACTAAGAAGCTATAAGAAATTCAAGAGAGGAAAAAAAATCAGAGGAAAAACAATAATTGTGAGCATTAACTGCTCCTTTCTTTCTTATATTAATATAATCAGAATTCTCAAAGCAGAAAGGAGTAGGCAATAAATTTTTAAATATTTAAAATTTCTGAATTTAGTTCAACTTATAATACCACATTTCCAAGAAAAATGAACCTTCTGCACAAGAAATTTAAATAAAGTCATATGAAGATACAAAAAAAAATGAAATTGTCCAAAGTATTATAAAAAAATGGTTAAGGCATATACACAAAAATATTAGTTTTGGAAGAACAAAATTAAATAGCATCTTATTCCACATTAGAAAGAAAAAACAAGGATCAAGTGTGTAAGAAACTAGACTAATTAAAGGACTGAAAGAAAAAAAAGACCTATGCTCTTTGAATTTTATATTTAGCAAACATACCTTTGCTTTATTTTTGTTTTTTTTTCAAATAGTAGAACAGATTCAATAATTAATACGTTGCATATTGTTTTTGTAGTGTTTTTTTTTGCTGTACAAGGTGCATACATGATATTCCATTTACAAACACTATTAGAGCAGATGCCTCTATTCAATGAATTAAGAGAATAGCTGAAATATAAAAGTTTTAATAATGAATACTTTTTACATTGTTATCTTCCTAGTGGTTATCCATAGTACAAGAAGCAGACAAGATATCCTGTCCAAACACTATTAGTGCAAATCTTTCTTCTCACAGAAATATGGAAAAGTACTTCATATTTATAATAACTGTACAAACACAGAATGGTCCTTGCATTCTATCCCCTTTTTTTTGTCTAGTCCTGTCAGAGATGGGTATTCTAGTCATTCAATTATTATAGGTCTTTGAATTCAGATAAACAATTCAACACAGTTCAGCAGTCCACAATATTAATGGGTTATCCGAAGAAGTTGTTGACTAGAGCCATTTACAGCTCAGGCTAATATTATGTCTTTATTTTATATACCTTGTTTTTATACTTTTCTGCTGGATAGTTAAGACCGAGATAAAGCAAGACCTATATAACAAAAATGCAAATTTGTATCTGATGAGGTCAGTCAAGTCCCCTTAGGGTTTATCCTATAATCCTGTACCTCACTTAGATCCTTTGCCAGTGACAGCCATGTGGATGAGTCACGGCCATTGCTTGACCAATTTGCTCTCTGTGAAAGCCTAGGAGAAAGTTTTCTGTCCATTGTCAAAAATAAGATGGGCTGAGTGTGATTGTGGAGGCCTCTGCATCTTCTAATCTATTCCATTGATCCTCAGATCTATTTTGTTGACAATATCATGTTGATTTTATCACAGTAGCTTTGTAGTATAATTTCAAGTCAGGAATTGTGATGCCTCCTGCCTTGTCTTTGTTGGCCAGGATTGCTCTTGCTATTCTAGATCTTTTATGGTTCCAAATAAATTTTAAGAATGATATCTCTAGCTCTGGGAGGTATGTTGAATGCAATTTGATTGGGATTGTGTTAAACCTGTACAATAATTTTGGTAGTATGGCCATCTTCACTATGTTGAATCTTCCTATCCAGGAGCAGGAAATATCTTTGCATTTTCTGTAATCCTCTACAATCTCTTTTTAGAGATTTTCCTTGAAAAGATCTTTGACTTCATAACTTCAAGTTATTTCAAAGGTATTTCATTTTCAGAGGTGCAATTCTAAAATGTATTGTTTCTATAGTTTCCCTCTCAATGAGTTTGTTGTCTGTGTAGAGGAATGCTATTGTCTTTTGAGTACTGACTTTGCATCCTGGTATTCTACTGAATTTGTGTATCCATTCTACTGGCTTCTTCATGGAGTTTTTTGGGTCTTCCAGGTAAAGTATCATGTCATCTGCAAATAGTGATAATTTAACTTCTTTACCTCTTTTTATTCCTTTAATTTCTCCCTCTTATCCAATGGCTCTTGCTAGTGATTCCAAAACTATATTGAATAGGAGAGGTGATAGAGGTCATCCTTATGTTCTACCAGATCTGAGAGTAAAAGGTTCCACTTTTTTCACATTTAGAATTATATTAGCCATTGGCTTGTCATAGATGGCTTTTATTAAATTGAAGTAGAGGCCTTCTATTACTATTTTCTGTAGGACTTTGAATATGAATGAGTGTTGCACATTTCAAAACCTTTTTCTGCATCAATTGAGATGATCACGTAGTTTTTAGATTTCAATCTATTTAGTGTATTACATTTATAGATTTTTGAATATTGAACCATCCTTGGATTCATCCCTAGAATGAATACTACTTGATCATGGTGTATGATCTTTTTGATGATTTGCTGTATTCTATTTGCTAAGATTTTATTTAAAATTTTTGCTTCTAAGTTCATGAGGGATATTGGCCTGTAGTTTTCTTTTTTTATTTTGTCTATCTCTGGTTTTGGAATCTGTATAATACTTGCCTCCAGAAATGATTTTGTGAGGGCTGTTTCCTTTTCAATTTCATTGAAGAGTTTGAAGAGTGTAGGGATTATATCTTCTATAAATTTCTTATAGAATTCTGCTGTGACCTGGACTTTTCTTTGTCTACAAGATTTTTATTACATTTAGTATTTCATTGGCTGTTATTGGGTAATTGAGAGTCATTCTATCTTCTTGATTCAGTTTTGGTAATTTGTACCATTTGAGGAATCTGTCCATTTCTTCTGTGTCTTTTATTCTGTGAACATAAAGATTCTCAAAGTAGCTACTGATAATCTTCTGAATTTCCACTGGGTCTGTGGTGATTTCTCCCTTTTCATTCCTTATTGCTTATATTTGAATTTTTTCCTTCCTCTTTTTGATGAGGTTGGCTAGGTGCTTATTGATTTTATTTAATTTTTGAAAGAACTAGCTCCTCGATTCATTGATTCTTTGAACTGTTTCTTCATCTTAATTGAATTAATTTCTGCTGTAATCTTTCGGATTTCTTTCCATCTTCAGGCTCTGGGTTCGGTTTGCTTTTCCTTTTCTAGATGCCAGATGTGCAGCATTAGAGCATTTATTTGTTCCCATTCTGTTTTACTAATGTGTGAGTTCATAGCTATGATTTACCCTCTAAGAACTGCTTTCATTGCATCCCATAAATTCCGATATGTTGTGGTTGCATTTTCATTGAATTGTAGATATTGTTGAATTTCTTCTTTAATTTCATCTGTGGCCTGTTGAATGCTGAGTAGAGTGTTGTTTAATTTTCATAAATTTAACTGGTTTTGCTGGTTTCTTTTATTGTTTATTTCCAGTTTCATTGTGCTATGGTCAAATAATATGCATGGGGTAATATCTGTTTTCTTGCGTATGCTTCAGCATGACCTATAGACTAGCATGGGGTTTATTTCAGAAAATGACCCATGTGCCACTGAAAAAAATGTACATTCAGCTGTGTTTGGGTGGAGCATTCTGTATATGTCCACAAGGTCCATTTGTTCCAAGTTCTGGTTCAGTTCTACTACTTCTTTGCTAATTTTTTTGTCTGGTTGACCTATCTTTTTGAGATAAGGGGATGTTAAGGACTCCTGTTAAGATAGTTGTCTAGGATGTTAGATTTTTCATGTCCATTAAGATTTGTCTTATATAGTTTGGTGCATAGATACTTATGAGTGTTCCCGCTTCCTCTAGAATTTTTCCCCTAACCAGATATAGTAGCCTTCTTTATTTTTTTTATCCTTCTTGATTTGAAGTTGAGACTGTCTGAGAACAGAATTGCTACACTGGTTTTTTTCTGAGATGCTGGGGCATGTAGTATTGTTTTCCATCCTTTGACTTTGAGCCTATGAATGTCTTTTTGAATCAAGTGTGTTTCTTGTATACAGCATACTGTTGGGTTTTGTTTCCTAATCCACTGTGTCAATCTATTTCTCTTAATTGGTGAATTGAGTCCACTTACATTGATAGTTATAGGTGAAATGTGTTGACTTATGATTGTCATGTTATTTACCTGCTGTTGTTTCCTCCTTTTTGTCCTGTATTTAATTGTTTGCCTTACTTAGTGGGTTCCTTTTGTTCTCATTGTTGGAGTTCTGGTCATTTTGGTCCCTCTCTAGAACATCTTTCAGTAGCCTGTGTAGGGATGGCTTTGTCATCATGAAACTCTTTAGCTGTTCTTTGTCATGAAAGTATTTCACTTCTCCATCAAACTTGAAAGAGAGTTTTGCAGGGTATAATAGTCTGGGCTGGAATTTGTTTTCATAGAGGACTTGAAGTATCCTGTTCCATACTCTCATTGCCTTCATGGTTTGTGAAAAGAAGTCAGCTATAATTCTGATGGGTTTTCCATTGAATGTGATCTGCTTCTTTTCTCTAGCAGTTTTCAGTATATTATTTTTGTGTTGGATTTCTGGGATCTTGACTGTTATATGTCTTGGTGTGTTTTTACTTAGGTAGAAGGTATATGCCATTCTGTAAGCTTCAGTTACCTGAATGTTAGCATGTTTCCTCATATTTGGGTATTTTTGTGCTATTACTTCTGTCCATATCCTTTTTGTATCATTTGTATTGACTGCTTCTTTCTCAATGATGCCTATTAATCTCACAATATTCATCTTATCATCTTGCAGGTGTTGATTCATTTTTTCCTGCATCCTTATTGTTTTTAAGAGATCCTTTCTAACCTTTTCCCTAGATGCAAAAGCTTCTTTAAGATCTGAAACTCTGTCTTGACTTTCACACAAATGGTTTTGTAGATTCGTGATTGAGATTTTAAGTTTTTCTATATCTCTTTCACTCTGCTTCATGCAGTCTATTCCTTTCCTGTATTTATCATTCAAAGAATCCATTATATTTCTAATCTCCTCTATTTTTAACAATATCTTCTTTAGAGGTCGCTATTAATTCTTTTACTGCAGTTTTTTGCCAAATTGGGTTTCCTCCATATATTTCAATATTTGACTCTCTTCTTCAGATGCTATGATTTCAAAGATTTCTTTTTTCATTTCAGAAATTATTTCTGCTCTGAGTACCTCTTTATCTTTCTGCTGTTGTTTCTTTGCTTTTGATGCTGCTAATTCATACGTTTCAGCTGAACTAGTGTTCTCTGCACTTGTTCTTTGTGGGCATTGGGTTTCCCCCATATGTTTCTGGATTTGATTCATTACTTCAGTTGCTATGTATTCCAAAATTTCTTTTTTAATTTCAGGTGATAATTCTGGTCTGAGTTCCTCTATACATTTCTGCTGTTGTTGCTTTGCTTCTGACTCTGTTAATTCACTCATTTCAGTGAAGCTACTCTCCTCTGCACTTATCATGGGTGTGCTTGAAGCCTGAGATTGCATTTTGCTCCTTGTCTTTGTCATTTTGTTTAGCACTGACCTTTGGTATAGAGGTTTGGTGTAGTTATACCCTTAGTACCTAATGAGATTTGTGTGCCGATCTATTAAGTTTGAGTTTGTCCAGTTATGCCTTTTCTGGATCTAGCTGTTGAGTTCAGCTCCTTTTTGCTGCTGCCCTTCTGGCACAACTGTGAGCCTGTGTTTCCCTTCTGTTGTGCTTCTGGCCCAAGGACCACAGGGGAGTGCCAAAGTTCTCCCACACACTCACCAGGCTGTGCTAGGATGAATCAGAGGTCAGAAGAGTAACTAAATTTCTTACTCCCTAGGCAGGCTTGGGGGCAGGGCTCAGGGGAATGGGCTGAGCTAGTTAAATTGGGGCCAGAGAGTTTCAGAAGCTCTCACTGGCTTGGAGGTCTTGGGAGCGGATGCTCCAGAGGGTGCTTGCCTCTAGAGGTGCTCTAGGAACCTGGAAATTTTTCCACATGCTCACTAGGCTGGGCTGAGGTAGATCAGTGCCCAGTGACTCTTGGATGTTCTCACTCACTTGGCAAGCCTGAGGGCAGGGGTTCTGGGGAGTTGCAGGATCACAGGTGTGCAGCAGAAAGTCTCACTTGCACAGGTGCCTGAGTTCTGTTCTCTGGATCTCTAGCCAGCAGTGTGTGGAGACCACTGCCACTATTTTAAAACATCCTTCTTGCTCAGCTATATAATCACAGTTCAGAGTACACACATTTTTTTTTTCATTGTAATGCATCTTGCATTAGAAAATCCTTCTTCAGCTAAAGTTCCTTACTGGTTCCCTTATTGATGTATCAGTCCCTGACAATTATTCTACACATGTCTGTATGAAAAATTTTGAGTTTACAACCACAAGTTTAAAGGGTTTACTGAGACCTGCTTATGCCCCTGAAAAATGCGCAGCACAGAAAATGCTCCTCATGGGCAATCTACCCTATCATGCTATTGGCTTCCAGTATGGGTCCAAAACGAAGCTATTTTTCTTGGTTCCAGTCATTCATTCTCATTCTCATTTGGTTTCCATTCTACAGGGCCCCCTATCTTTTACTTCTGTCTTGGCTTACGCAAGATCAACAGTTATTTGCCATGAGGGACTACAATGCATAGGAATCTGGTTCTATAGCTTGCTCATTTGATGATGTCTGCTGGAATGGGGGGAGCAGTGCTCTTGAGTGAGAAATAACTCACTCAATGAGTTATTTGAGTTATTAATGTCTCCCATGTTAGTTTTTCTTAGTAGATCTGTTTGACCATTCATGAGTTTTGTGCTTCTCAGTCTTTTGAGCTGGGAGGCAGCTGGCTTGTAAAGTTCTCTGCCTGTTCTTGACCTGTGACTGAGTTTGTACATGTGAAGATGCTCTCTGTGGACTTGGTGTATGCTTAAGGAAAGTCTTACTTCTCCCTATGTAAGCATAATTTTTCTCATGATAATTAATATATTAGATTATAATATCTCTTACATTGGTTCATAAATGTTTTGAGCACTTACATGGATCTAGTACACCTGAAATTTCCACCAAATTACAAAAGCTTCCTAGTACATTTCACTTTCTAATATCTTAAATGAATTGTCAGTTGAAAATCCTTTCTTACAGAAGATGTTAGGCATTTTTAAAAAACTAAAATTCAGGCAAGAAGAGAAAATTCTTGTTCAAATCAAAATGTTTCAATCTTTTTGGCTTATTAATAGCTGTATGTAATGTTTGTGATTTCATCAGTAAGTGATACAATACAATTTTTTTCAAAGTAATGGTTGATGGGTTTTTTCTTGAAGAGACTAATATGAGCTTATTAATCTTTTTATATATAACTTATTAATCAGATATGCTAATATTGTTCCTATAAAATATTTAGGATTGGGGCAGGGAGATGGCTCAATAGAATAAGTGCTTCACTGGCAAGTGCAAGGGCCTGAGTTCAATTCCCGGTTCCATCAAAAAATAAAAATAAAGAATAGGATTGCAAAACATGTGAAATTTTTAACTAAATTGAATTATAAATCTAACAAATCTTTTATATTAAGAGCCATTATGTTTTTATTTTATGTGAACATAATTTTCTTTTTCTTTTTTATTTTTTATTTTTGGCAGAACCGGGAATTGAACTCAGGGCCATGTGCTTGCTAGGGAAGCACTTATTCCACTGAGCCATCTCCTCGGCCCCTGAGCCATCTCCTTGGCCCCTGAGCCATCTCCTCAGCCCCGTGAACATAATTTTCAATACTCATAATTGAATTTAAAGTGATAGACAAAAGTAAAATTTAATTAGTAAATAATCTTTCACTACTTGGATAATTTCTAAATAAAATAGGAATCAGAAGTCTTGGTTCCTGACTATAGTTAAAGGGTCTAAATGCCCATAAGGGACCAGGGAGATGGCTCAGTAAAATAAGCCCTTCCTTGGCAAGCGCAAGGTCCTGAGTTGAATCTCCAGTTCTGAAAAAAAAAAAAAAAAACCCAACGTTTATTTCCAAATTGCATACACTATCTTGTGGCCACATCTCTGGGTCCTACAAATGAAGATTTTTCTTTTTACCACTTGAAGAGGGGATTAAGGCAGTTGAGTTACTATCAGGAAATCTTATTTTGTGTTTCTCTGCATTTATTGCACCTAAATGCTAGTGTAGGAAGGACAGTTCTTTTTTCTGTTGTTGTTTGTTTGTTTGTTTGTTTTTGGCAGAACCAGGGATTGAACCCAGGCCCTTACGCTTGCCAGGAAAGTGCTTATTCCACTGAGCCATCTCCCCAGCCCCTGGAAAGATTGTTCTTTATTAGAATTTGTTTACAAGTGCTAGTGAATATAGATGTTGAAGATCAGTTGAAATAGTAAAGAATTGAACAATGTGTAAGTCAGCAGAAAGTGACTTTTAAACAAAATAAAATGTACACTTGTTCTGCAACATGAACAAAAGAATGGGAAGGCAAAATATGGATATGGAAGTTGCAGCAGATCTGTACAAAATATAGGCTAGTAATGCCATTTGTAATACCCACAAAGAATGGATCAGAGGAAAAGTAGGCAAATATCCTCGGCTTGTGAGGAGCTGCCTCGGTGTCCTTGGGCTCAATCCTGAGTTCAGTTTAAAAGAGATATGAAGCCAGTTTTGCTGATAACTCACTACTATTATGAACTATTGAAGTTTATTGGGTTATTTTGCTGAATTGGAGCACTTACTATATTTGGACTGGCATCAAGTATGGAAAGGTCCTTTAAAGACTTCTGCAAATATAGCTTCTCTAACAGCAATGGAACACCCATCTCTGACAAAACAAAACAAAAAAGAGAGATATAAATAAAGGACCATTTTTTAGGGAAAACTAGATAGATATAGATATAGATATAGATAGATAGATAGATAGATAGATAGATAGATAGATAGATAGATAGAGATAGAGATGATAGAGATATAGAGATATAGAGATAGAGATAGAGATAGAGATAGAGACAGAGACAGAGATAGAGATAGAGATAGAGATAGAGATAGGTAGGTAGATAAATATAGATGTATAAGATAGGATAGATACACAGCTAATTTCTCTTATTTCAATGGGAAGAAAGGTTTGTACTAATATTGTTTAGATAAGATATCATGTCTACATCTTGTCACCTGAATAACTACTACAAAGACAACAATATGCAATGTGTTAATTACTGTAGCTTGTTTTGAAACTGTTTTATTGCTATTTGAACTTTTTTCTCATTAAAATGATTGGATTAATAAAAGTGGGATGTGAAAAGCTTGAGGATCATAGCCAGAGTCTTGTATTATTAAAAATCTAGGCTTTGGTTTTCTCTACATTAAAATAATAAATTGGTCTGGAATCATATAATTTGCTCTCACAAGGGAGAGAATAATGTCATTCTTCCCAATCTGCATTGCCTGTTTGATCTCCACAGGAAAAAAAAAATTCTCTGCTTTGTGTGACTTTATCATGTCCTTGGCTCCTTAAGACCTGAGGTTCTGTGAAATTGTGCTGTCTTTCTCAATGATTATTTAAAATATTGTGTTGTCAATTTGATTAATAGGTAACCAAGCTATTGTTTCTATCTTAATCAAGTGTCCAAATCTCCTTTCATAACTCTTGATTTTGCCACCAAGAAATCAGATTGCTAATTTAGAAAAAGAATTAAGGTGTCTATTACACCTAGATCTTTTCTCAATGTTCCAAAGATCCCATGGGACTCACAAAATTTATCTCTTTAATCTTATAGAAAAAAGCTAGATCTATTTGGAATATTCCTTAATTAGTTCAACTCAGTGGTGAAAGCTAAGCAAACACTGATTATTCAAGTCAAAGAATAATACAAGATAGGTAAGTTATTATATAGCAGGGGGGGATACAATTTGCAGAAGGGACTGGGAGACCATAAGGTTTTCTGTACCTTCAATTGTCTATTGTATGTTCTTACCCGAGGGGGAACACTGATCAAATTCTGAGAAAATTCTGTATCTCAACAAAAAAAATCTAACTCCTCTATTTTGATTTTTTAAAACTATAAAAATGTGAACCACAGCCATAATGACACCTAAAGATGTTTCCATTTTCCTCCAATGCTTTCATGAAGTCCCAGAGGCTGTATCTGTATCTTTAGCAAGAATAACAGATTGAAAATCTTGTGGAAAGAATTGTATCAGGTAACAAGAACTACTGGAGCTCCATATCTGGACTTAAAGGGACAAGCTTAATAGGATGAAGCTGACATCATTTAGAGGATTGTCAGATGGTATTAGGACTTAGTCAGAAAGTCTAAGATTCCTTTTCACTCAGAAGCAGTTTCAAGAATGTTAGGTTTTTCGAGTGACACAGGAAAGAGATAGGAAAGATGATAGAAACCATTGTTGACTCCAAAGATATGGAGAGGATCAAGGGCACATGGGACAGATAGATCCTCTGACCTGAGACAAAGAAAGTGAAGGCTTTCATGGACTTTTACTAGAGGTGGAATTTGAGGGGGATGTTTAGAAATAACTGAGGAGCTGATTGGGGTCTTTCCTGTGGCAGTGGGAAAGGTGAAAGGAAACTGTATCCAGGCCTGGGTTGGGGGAGAAGGAGGAACTGGTCATTGGAAAGATAAGCTATTGTGTTAGGGCTTCAGCCATGTTAGATGACAATCATGATAACTCAGCAATTCATACTAGGGCTAGAACCTATCAATAAAAATAACTACTGACCCCAGAAGTTGGCCCATGACTTACATGAGGCTTTGGGGTGACAGCTAGACACAAACCATAACAGGGAGATTCACTAAAATCAATAGGTATTGCATATAAAATCAGGTGGGTATTCTCTAGCCTTAGTAGTTGTTCTACACCATATGCTCAAAGAGAACTCTATGGTAACTTAATACATGTCATTTCATCTTTGAAAATGATCAGATTAACTTGTAATGTGAGCCAACGTTTTTTATGATGGAGAATAACCTTTAGGGATAATGCATGATCTAAATAAGAAACAAGGAAAACATCAGAGCAACAGGTGCCTCCCATATGACACTGGAGAATTATATGGGATAATGAACAGGCTTCCCTGAGGATTATATGGGCTAAGGAACGCAAGTTTGGCATTGCTATCATGAGATCAGAAGCAGTGAGTTACATTTAACAAGTAGATTCCTCTCTAATATAAAAGGCAACCCTGAAAGCCATGTTTTATTGCTTGCAAGATGTTCCAGTTTTCTACCTAACATAGATAATTGACTTCAGCATGCCTTTTGTAACTCCTGTTCTTTAAGTATTCTTTTTTAATCTATTTAGTACAAGGTCTACAGGGTCTCACTACAAAGACTGGACTCATAGTGATTCTCCCTTTTTCAGCCACCCAAATGATGGGATTACAGACACCTGCCACCATGCCCAGTCTCAGGGACCATCACAGCACTCCAAAGATCCAACTCTGGTCCCTGCATCTGCCAAGGAGGCACTTTAATCCACTGAACTATCTGGTCTCTCCTCCCAAAATGTTCTTTTTACCACCTCAATATCCTATTGAGCACCTCACTATTTGTGAAAAACTTTTGATACGAGATCATTCTATATTCTATAACAGTCATGCATGTAGTTGTTCAAAAATTATCAGACACACTTTATCTGGTGACAGGAGACTCAGGTAGAAATAGGCTCAGTTTGCTCACTGATTCAAGGACATAACTATTTCCTGATTTAATGGTACTGCCTTTACTTTCCTGTTTCTTCACTCCTTCCTTAGTAGCTGGTAGTAGTTGTGGGATAGGCCATCTGGCTTTCTCTGCTTCTTACTAACTGTCTCAGAGAGTCCAAAGCCTGCATTATGATTTATGTCCCAGTTCCCAAGGAAAATATCAGTAGCTGCTCCAAGCTATTGCAGACATAAATAGTAAAACCCAGGGGAGAAGGTGTTTTTGCGATCTTGGTCCACTCTGCCCTCTAGGGCACCACTCCTGATGGATCTATTTATTTATCCAATGATTTATTCAGTATGCATTCATTCAGTAGGACCTCAGAAACTGGTATGGTCCCCACAGTGGATGATTTAACTTCATTGTTTAAAATTGCATCAAAAATTGCATAGACTGATGCTGTACTATGAAAAGCAATAGTGCAAACACCTTTGCAGGTACACAGACCAATGACTGTGAGTCACTAGCAGCTGTGCTGAACTCCAAGTCTCGAGCTGCTAAGGTTTATTTCTTATACTAACACAGTCTTCAGTACACTCTATAGTGGGAAGCCACTTATTCTGGAGCTCAAGCTCCCCATCCTCTATCATATTTGGTGTGTGTTTTCTTCCACAGTTCATCTGGGTACTGGTATTCAGCTTGCAGATAGATAGGAAAAGGGGTCTGAGGGAAGGGTAAATGTTTTAATGAGTCAGATATAGAAAAGGTGTTATGTGCCCTATTTCACAGGACGGAATGTAATGGCAAAGTCACATCAAGCATAGTCTGTGTTTCCAGAAGAGGGCGATGAGCTTACAGCACAGCTGTTGAGTAACCACAAGTTTTCTCTCCAGAGTCCCAGAGTCCACTCAGCTGTCACGGACAGTGAGTATGGAATAGGTAGGGAGAAGTCAACTCTGTTAAAAACCTCAGTTTGCTCGATGTCACAGAGTACGATGGTGAGAGTGACTTCCTTTCTCAGCTGCAGCTGAGGGCAGAGGTAGTCTTTTTCCTGTCCCTTTAGTCCTGTAAATAGAAAGCTGCCGACATCATCCTCAGAACCGTTCTGTAACCTTTAGGAAATGACCAGTAGACCATGAGAAGGTTTAAGAAGACCCTGTGGCCCTCCTTGAAGTTGATTCATGGATGACATCTCTGACTTTACTTGAATTAGCTGGTCAATGAGTTGACATCAGAAAGGCATTTGTAATGATAGTTTTATAGTCTCTGCCTTGGAATCATAATTTTCTACTTTGGCATTCTCAGAGGCAAAGAGATTCAGTCCTTTCCCTAAGTCATCAGGTTACTTCAAGGCAGAGAACAAACAAAGCCAAGCACTTTGAAGCCCATGCTGATGGGTTAGGCAGGCTCTCACCCAGCGGTTAGATAATTGATTTTATTTATTTTAATACCAAAAATATTACACTATGAAGTAACAAGAAATATGAGTAAGTCATACAATTTGTTTGAACTGAGTGTTCTGGTTAAATTCTGCTTTGCCCATCAAGGCTTTTAATTTTCAACCATTGGGAGAAGATGGCTGGAGGTGGAAAAATTAAGGTGTCAAAAACAGTGCAATTCACTTTATGCCTTGAGTTTGAATCACAGTCACCAAATAAAAACTATGCTAATTATGTTTTCCACAGTCAGTTTTCATAACTGCAATACAAATTCTTTTCTGGCTTGTAAGTCTACTCAAGGACTATGTACATTAAATGATAATAACACCTTTTTTCTCTAGTTTTCATTGTTTCTAGCTATTTTATGTCACTATATACTTGAAGTACCATTATTGTTTTGACTATGTAAAACTCCAGGTGTGCTTCTTTCTAGCCACAAAGGAATTGGGACCTGGAAAGGTGAGGCAACTTGCTGAGGGTCACAGATCAAATGCTTGACAGGGATATGTTCCTGGTTCTGGTTTGATATCTCCCCATTTGGAACAAGGACTGCACACACATCTTCCAATTTGACAAAGTCTTTGAATATGTCATCTCTTGTTCCCTGGTGCTCACGCTATAACCATATGCAGATTAAAAATTCCTTTCTCCCACCATCAGTTGCTTGATTGCAGTGATGCCAGTACTGAGAGGGAGATACAAACAAATGTTACATAGTCCCTGCTCTTGGCGAGCTAAGAGCTGAGAAATAGTCACATGAGGTAGGCTAAAAACAAGCTCCATGAACTAAGGTGGTACAAAAAAAAAAGCTGTGTCAAGTGCAGAAGCCAGGCTGTGGAGAAAGGAGGGTGCAGGGGTTCAGCCAAGCCGGCCGTCAGAGGAGCATGCCCAGAAAAGAAATACTGGAGCCAGTCTGAGGGAAGGGAGAGATCCCTTGAAGTTGATTCATGGATGACGTCCATTTCTGGGATCCTTCTGAGGCCAAAGGGAAATCCTGTTCTCTAACAACAAATCTACCGTCTGATACTGAGTAGAGTAGCTGCGAGGCATGGAGCTAGAAAACAACAGGAAAAGATCAGTTTCAGATGAGTAGAATAAAAGAAAGAAGAAGGCCAGGGCAGGCATGTGGAGGCCTGTCTTCCCTGGGGAGAGTCCATGGGCTTCGGGAAGCTTCTGGGCACCTTGTTCCCTTTCGCTGACCCTATCATTGTCACTACTTGTGACAAAATCTGTGATGTGAGGGTCCACATGGACAAGATCTAAAATTACCAAAGTCAGTTTATGTCGGAAGCCATTTAGAAGCTTTTGTCTAATTTGAGGGTCCAGGTTTTCCTGAAGGTCACATCACTAATTGTAAGCAAAGAGACTTGAACCTGGTACACTTTGCCCTGTGCGTGTCATGGGGAGGAGGGGCTTGGCTGGGGCAGCGGTGGCATGAGCTTGGAAATGTGAGAGGTTTTATTAACAGAAGAAAGCACGAGACCTCCAGCTTTATTATTTTTACAAGAAGCATGTGCTCAGCTGGTCATGGTGGCACACACCTATAATCTCAGCACTTGGGAGGCTGAGGCAGGAAGATCACTGGGAGTTCAAGGCCAGCTTGGGTTACAAAGTGAGACCCCCCAAAACGACAAACAGGATGAAAATATATTCTACTCATTTGATTAGAATTTTCTGGAACTAATTGGAAAAGGAAAATTTATCTTGAGAAGTCCTTTTATTTGGCTTTCCAGCTCAATCTCCTGAGAAGGAGGTTTCCCTGCTTTAATCACATGAAGTCGAGTTTGAGCACTGTTGCCAAGGAAGGGAAGGTCTGCTAAGAGCAGCCTCCTGGTTTTCAGGAGTTTTTACCACGACAACTGGAAGCCACTTGTTTCCACCTGCTGTCAAGATCGCCTACATTGTGCCGTGCTGCAAGACGAACATCTTGTGGGCTCACCTCCTTCCCCCCACATTCCTCATCTAGTGGTTTTCATAGTGGTAAAATGGAAAAACTGAAGCCAAGGTCCCAAAGGTAGCAGAGAACCTTCCGTGCCACTCAGCAGCTTAACCTGCTTCTGTGTGTTTGCTTTAGGCTGTTCTGTTGGATTTTGCCCTGCCCCACCCAGCCGAGCGCAGAACAGCAAGGTCTTTTTCCTTCTCTGTGTCTATTCAGTGCCTCAAATGTGACTTTCTGTATGGCACTCTTGTGCTGCATGCTGCTCTGAAAATCCACACCCCAGAAATTGGGTTTTCCTACCCACAGTTACTTAAATAATGACCTTTCATTGACCTCTTACTGGGAACACTATTAATTACAGAGGAAGGAAAATAGGTTCTTGCTCTTTCCCCGGCTCATGCCAAGTTGGAAAAAAAAAAAAAAAGAGTAACAAACAAATCAAATAAACATAATGTGTGTTCAGGATATAAAACAGTAACAATAACCACTTATTTGGAGGGCCCACACTGTACTAGAGCAGCTAGAGCTGCACGGTTTCTGAGATTTGAATCTCAATATGTATATTTTATGAGATAAATAACAAGCCTTTTTTTGCTGATTACTGTACCCTTGGTATTTAGCATATCTTCTGGCAAATGGATGCCATGCTCAGACATGCTTGTAGAGGAGAAGAAAGAGGTATTTCATGACACTATCTATATTCCATTCAACCTTCAAGCTACCCTTACACTTAGAGTCTGAAAATTTTTATGGTCCTTTAGTGTGTCTGTTTCCTCCTTTTATCTTTGTAGAAAAGGCAGGAGTTCATGACATGGGTTTTGTGCCAATGGGAAAATACCTGAATGCTACAGGCACATCATTGGTAATATTTGATTCTGAGTCATGCTGTTGCTGATTGCTATCCACCCAGCTTTGAGGCCCTAAAGGCACAGCCATCCCAAGCAGGTGTGCTCTATAAATGAAGGACGATGCAGATGTCTTCTCAAAGATGAACTTGACCTTCAGTAAAGGTCACATTCAGCAAGCATTTGTGGCCCCATTGAGAACGCTAGAAGCATAGCAAGATAGGGGGATCCCTGGGGCTTGACCTCAGGGTGTCCCATTCAGGCGATGATGAGCACAGTCTAGAAAAGAATATTTTAGAGAAGAAAAATCTTATACCAAAGGAGGAGAGAGTTATTCTTTAATCAATAGCCTCACCAGACCCAGCATCAAAGCCTGGATTTCCTATGTGCTCATCTGATGCTCAAGCTGCAGACAGGTTGACTGATAAGAGAATCCTTTCCACTGAGAGTCAAGGTCAAGTACAGGGCATGGAAAATCAAGACCATTAAAATTATGAGGAGGAGTCAGATCACTGGGGGGAAGCTACACTGCCGACCTCTTTTTCCTGTCAAATTACGTATTCTAAAATTGGAGAGTTGTATGAATGTGTGAACAAACAGACGAGACACAATAGAAAGAAAAAAAATCACAAGTACTATGTTTAACTGTCTGGCATTCTTGAGCTGTGCCTGTGAATATCTTATTTATTTGATAGGTATTTTCACTTTGCCAAAAGAAGCCCTTTTTTTTAGTTTTGGTTCTTATCTTAGAAGTACAATGTAAGAGGTCTGTCAGCCTGGAAGACCACTGGAGAATTTGAAGACTTGGAAGAGAATGCCAGAACATGCCAAAAAGTTTATCTCCATGAGATAGGTCATTGTTTTACAGAGATGCTCAGGAAGCCCTAGCAGACAAGAGAAAGGAGAACTGATCCTGACTTTCATCTTCAAAGTTACCTGGATACCAATCATGGCTTCATTATGTCTTAAAATGAATAATTTTTCAAAGCTCATTAGAGGCAATTCAAAATGTTTTGAAAATAAAAGGCACATTATAAATGCAAGTGCCTGCATCCCAGATGGCATCTGAGATGAGTAGTTTTCCCCTGCTCAGCACCACACAACCAGGCAATGGCTATTCCTCTGCCAAGATGCTGACTCTTTGGTATCTCTACATGTTTGATATATTTTAATTGTATTCTGTGGACCAGTCTCCCAATGTATAAATGACACTGGTTTTCAATGGCTGTGCCTTTAAAGTCAGAATCAGTGGAAACTTCTAAAAGATAGTGGATAATGAGGATGGGTTTGTCGTGTAGTTTTGCTCTGAACTTGTAAAATAAAGTGATTTGCTTTATTTTTTTCCCAGGACAATCAAGCTTGTGTGCTGAAAACTGGCCCTGATCTCATAGAAAGTTCTGCCTGCCCTTGAATCTCACTCCAAGCCCAGATTTCTTCTCATTGCTCAAGCCAGGTGTCTTCTGCAGACATGGTCCTGCTGTAGACTCTAGATCCCATATCTTCACTCATACCTGACCTGGCACAGTGCCCTCATACCTGGCCTGGCACCCTGCTGCTGTTGGCTTCTCCTGGCTCAGTGCTGACAGCTGGCTGTGACCGCTTCCAACTGAAGTGCAAGAGGACATGGGCTCCTTCCTACCTGCATGCCCTCGAGTCACCTCTTTGCCCGGAGTCCTGGAAATACAGATGGCAGCTCCCAAGCTGTGCTTTTGGCTTTAGCTAGAAATAGGAACAGAGCAGTCCCACAGGGCCCTATAGTCCATGTTCCTATCCAAAAGCAGGTCCATTTTTTAAAATTAATTTTATTGAGAAACAAATAGCAATGAGATAATTTCAAAACAGGTTAGTAGAACAGTTACAATAAGTAATACACTGCACATTGTTGCTTTTATAGTAGTTATTCATAGTACAAGATGCAGACATGATGTCCTGTTCAAACACTATTAGAATAAATCTTTCTTCTCATTGAACTAAGAGAAAGTAGCTGTATATCTTAACCATTTAAATATTGTAGGTGCATGAATTCAGCAAAGTAATCTAATATAGATCCATACATCTCTGCTTGGGAGGAACTTCCCATGTAGATTCACTGGATGAGTCCACATCTGGCAGCCTACCAGATTTAAGCTTTGCCCAAATCTTTTCTACTATACTAAGTTTATTTTTTCTATAATTTTATTGAAAAACAAATAGCAATGAGACAGTTTCGAATCAAGTTAGAATGACAGTTTCAATAATTAATACATTGCATATTGTTTTCTTAGTGGGTATTTGTTGTACAAGATGCAGATATGAATATTCTATTTATAAACACTATTACAACAGATCCCTCTATTCATTGAATTAAGAGATTATAGCTGTATATCTATCCTAGCTATTTTGAATCTACAGATACAAAATGGTCATTCAATTGTATCCCTTTTTTGTTTGATTTTATCATTTGAATATTATAGGTGTGAATTCAGCAAAATGTTACAAAATAGTCCAGTAGTCCATAATAGTATTTAGTTTTCCATATGTCTGGCAATGTCAGAAGTCGTTGACTTGAGTCTTTTTTTTTACTTTTTCACATATTTGTTTTATTTGAAAAGAAGACTTCATTGTTAGTTTAATTCCTATTATTTTTTTAAATTTTATTTTATTGAATTACAAATGTCAATCAGACAGTTTCAAGACACCTTAACAATACAGATTCGATAAATTAATACATTGCAAACTATTTTCATAATGTTTTGGTATTGTACAAGGTGCATACATGATATTATATTTGCAGATGTTATTTTAGCAGATATCTCTTATCAGTGAATTAAGAGTGTAGCTGCTTACTTATCTTAGTTTTTGACTTAAGTCTTTTACAGCTCAGCATAATAATATGGCTTTACTTCTTCTACTTCATTTTTATGCTTTTCTGCTGGATGGTTAAGAAAGACCAAGATAAAGCAAGACCTATGTAACAAAAATTGTAGCTTTTTTATTTAACTAAGGTCAGTCAAATCCCCTCAGAATATCCTGAGACCCTGCACCACAGTTTGTAGATCCTTTGGCTGTGTCAGCCATGTGGATGAGTCATGGCCATTGCTGGACCAGTTTGCTTTCTGTGAAAGGCTGAGAGAATGTTTTCTCTCCAGGTGACTCTCCTTAGGCACACTCTACATCCTTGATTACTTTCCTCTTTGGCACCATAATCTCCTTGATCGGAAAACTTGGGACACAACTGAGTTGCATGATGTTAAAATACAGGTTTTCATATGTCCTTGAAAGGTTAAGGTCAAAATGTTGGCTGTCCTTGTGGCTAAGTTTATTTTTAAAATTTATTTTATTTTTTGTATTCACACTTTATTAGTATGTATTTGTGGTGCATAATGATCACATTTCTAATGAAGAGTTGGCACAAGCATAAATGTTTTATTTCTTATGTCATTTCCTTTTCCCCTCTTTACTACTCCCTCCTATGTCTTTGTACCATCCTCTTTTACAAAGACTCTTTTTATTCCCGTTATCTATCTCCTATTTTGTTCTTTATTTATATTTGGTGTTTCTCATATTAGAAAAACTATACAATATTTTTAAGTTTGTGATTATTTCACTTCACATTGTTGTCTCAAGATTCATCTGTTCTACAAATAACTCAAGATTATCCTTTTTATGCCAAAGTAGTGCTCTATTGTATATAAATTCCACCTTTTCATTATTCATTCACCTTGATGACTTAACTATTGTGAATGGTACTATTATAAAATTGGGTATTCATATATCAGTGTACTAGGATCTCTTTGCTTTGAGAAGATAATTAGAAGGGGAATAGCTGGGCAAAAGGAAATTTCTGGTTTTATTTTTTGAGGAAAAAAGTTTGTACTACTTTATATTCCCATTAACAATGTAGAAGTTTTACTTTTCTCCCACACCTTCACAAGGATTTTCTACTGATTTCTTGATGATAGTTCTTCTTCCTGGAGTAAGACTGAATCTCAGTGTTGTTTTAATTTCCATTTCTGTAACAGTCAAAGATATTGAACATTTTTCACACATTTAATAGCCATCTTCACTTCTTCTGAGAAATCTGTGTTTATTTCAGTTGTTCATTATTTTAGCTTTCATGGGAGGGTCTGATTTTTTGAGTTCCTTGTATATTCTAGTTACTTGTGGTCTGTCTAAGTAGTGGCTGACAATATTTTTCTAATTCTGTAGATTATCAATTTAGTATACGTTCTTTTCTGTGCAGAAGCTTTTTCATTTGGTAGAACTCATTTGATAGGTTCATTTCCAATTATTTCACTTCTATTAATATTATGAATGGTACTGTTTCTCCAATTTCTTTCTCAGTGAGTTTATTATTAGTATAGGAATGCTGTTGATTTCTTTATGTTGTCTTTGTATCTGGGTTACTGATTTGGTAAAATTGGTTAGGAATGTTTTAGAGGAATTTTGGGGGATTTCCATGTAGGAGATCATATCTGCAAGTAATGATAATTAGATTTCTTCACTTCTTTAACACCTACCTTGCAATTCTTCTTGTATTATTGCTCTAACTAAAGTTTTAAGAAAAATAGAACTTGAAATATTTCACTTCAATCTCTCCTTGACTTCAGAATTTGTGCTTAGAAGTCAGCTGGGAGTCTGATGGGCTTCCCTTTGTAGGTAATTTCTTTCTTTTCTCTAACAGCCTTTAATATTCTATTCTTGTATTGGACTTCTGGAATCTTGACTATGCTATGAGTCACTGTAGCTTTTTTTTTTTTCTTATTATGGCTAACTGGAGTTCAATATACCTCATTATGTGTATATTAAATTCTTTTTCCCTGATAGGGAAGTTTTCTGCAATGTCCATGAACACGTTTTTCTGTCATTTGTGCTATCTCCTGCTATTTCGTTGACACTACTCAATCTTCTGTTATTCAACAATACTTAATGTGAGTGATAATAGTAAACATCCTTGTCTTGTTCCAGATTTCAAAGGAAAGGATTTAGCTTTTACATTTTTAATGATTGTGGCTGTTGTTTTTTCATAAATAGATTTTACAGATTGAGATAAACTCTTTTAATACCCATTTTCTTCAAAGATGTTCTTTGTCAAATGTGTTTTCTACATCAACTATAGAAGATTATGTGATTTTTGTCTTTGTTTCTGTTTATATGATTTATTACATTTATTAAATTTGTGTATATTCAACCTTCCTTGTATCTGTGAGATGAAGCCTACTTGGTCATAATATATGATCTTTTTGATAATTTGTTGCATTCTGCTTGCCAGTATCTTGTGGAGGAGCTTTGAATCTATATTCATTAAAGAGATTAGTTTATAGCTCTCATTTTTGTATTGGATCATTTTCTGGTTTTAGAAATAAGGTGATCGAGCTCCTGGGAGTAACACTGGGAGTACTCCTTCCCTTTCAATGTCATTAGAGTTGGAGGGGTCCTGCCATAGATCTCACTCGTGTTTTTCAATTCTGAGATATTATCAATTCTGAGATAAACACACATGATCTCAGCCTTTCTTAGTTTCTTAGTTGGTGGTTTTGTATTTCCTCTTCCATTTCATTGACTGCTATTGGATTTTAAGGACTTTATTTCTTGGTTCAGTTTTGGTAATTCATATGTACATAGGTAACCAATTACTTTTTCTGAATTATCCAGTTCACCAGTGTGTAGGTGCTCAAAAGAGCTATTAATGCTCTGAATTTCACCAGTGCTTGTGGAGTTTTCATCTTTTTCATTTCTGACAGTATTTTTAATTTTTTTTATATTTTAGGGAAGAGTCTACAGGGTCCTCAGGGTCTCACTACTAGATCGGACTCAGTGATTCTCCTGTTTACAGCCTCCCAAGTGCTGGAATTACAGGTGTGTGCCAGCATGCCCAGTCTCAATCACCATCTCAACACACTCCAGGGGCGGGACCGGCATGGCAGGTCCAGGACTTGAACCCCCAGTCCCTGCACCTGATTGCAGGCGCTTTAATCCACTGAGCTATTTGGCTGGCCTTTCTAATAGCATTGATATGGGTCTTTTTCTTTGCTTCTTTTTTTGCCCTTTGATAAGATTGGTTGTGGTTGTCAGTTTTGTTATCCTTTTAAAACATATCCAATTCATTGATTCTTTGTATTTTTTCTTAATTGAATTAACTTATGATCTGATTTTTGTAATTTTCTTCTTTCTACTAGCTTAGAGTTTGGACTGTTCTGGATTTTCTAGGACCTTGAGGTGCATCATTTCATTGATTAATTGGACTCTTTCTGATGTGGAGATTCAGAGCTATAAACTTTCCTCTTAGACTTTATTCTATAGGTTCTGCTATGTTGTATTGGCATTTTCATCTGACTGTCTAATTTCATGATTTCTGTTGTGATTCCTAATTAAAGAAGTAGTTTAATTTCCATATGTTTGAATAATTTATGTTTGCATAATCTTTCCTATTGAGTTCTAGTTTCTTTACACTATAATATGATAATATACATGGAATAAAAATTTCAATTTTTGTGAACTTATATACATAGGCAGTATGCTTTGTATGCTAGTATGTAATATGTTTTAGAGAAAGTCCACATGCTGCTGACAAAAATATGTACTCTCTTGTGTGCAGATTCTGTATACATCTATTAAGTTCATTTGCTTAACCATTATTATTATTATTTTTTTGTCTAGTTGATCACTGTATGTGTGACAGTAAGGTTTTGTTTTTTTTTTTTTTTTTTTTTTTTTTGGTAGAACTAAGGATTGAACTCATGCCCTTACACTTGTCAGGGAAGCACTTATTCCACTGAGCCTTTTCCCTGGCCCCAGGTTTTCTTAGACAACTATTATTTTTTGTGGAATTGTGGATTGAACTCAAGCCTTGTGCTGGGCAGGCAAGTGCTTATCTTACTGAACCATCTCCCTAGCCCAACAGTAGGGTCTTGAGGTTTCCTACTATAGCTGTGTTTAATGTTGTTGACCAAAATATATTTGGTCCAGGATCTCATGACCCAGGTTGACTTGCAGTGACCTTTCTGTTTTCAGCCTCCTAACCACTGGGATTACAGGCATGCACCACCATGTCCAGACTTGTTGGCTGACTCAGTGTGCCCAGTGACACGTCAGAGTGGCATGTGGTACAGGGCCTCCAAACCTTGTCCCTGCACTTGCCTAAATAGGCATTTAGTCTGCTGAGCTATCTCACTGGCCCTTTGGGTTTGTACCTTGGTCCATTCCATATTGTGATTGGGGAATTGAATCAACTCATGTTAAGAGTTATTACTAAAAGCACTGACTTATTGCTGTTCATTTATTATATGTTGCTCATTTTCCTTTGGACCTTCATTTACTTAACTGTTTGCCATACCTGGTATATATTTTCGATTAAACTTTTTGAAACTGATGACTGCTTCGTCTCTTTCTAGGATATCATTGAAAAGTTTCTGGAGTGCTGATTTGGAGTGCGTGAATTTCTTCAGCTGCTGCTTGTCCTGGAAGACTTTATTTTTCATAAATTTTGAGAGATACTTTTGCAGAACATATACCTGAAAGAACAGAACAAGCCTGTAAGTGGACATTCTCATTCTCTCTTGCTGTTTCTTCTTTTCTTTTTTTTTTTTTTAATTGTTTGATCTTGTTTGTATATAAGTGTGAGCATGGTTTCTAGTTTCTTGGTGGTGGCTGTTCAGTTCTGTTTTTCCTTCTATTTCTTCTTTCTTTCTTTCCTTCCTGTTTTCTGTGACAGAACCTAAAGAACAATATGAAATCAGTCCAAGAGGAAAGTTCATAGCTGTGAATCTCATTTTTGGAAAACTTCATTTCAACTTCTCCTGGCCTTTAAAGTTTTGTTGTGAAGCCTGTTGTAATTCTAGAGAGTTTACTTTAGTACATGATTACTTTTCCATAACAGCCTTTAAGGTTCTATCTTTAACGTTAGGAATGTACTTTTTCTGCACCAGGGATCAAACTAAGGATCTTGCATTTGTCAGGCAGACAGTTATGCTGCTGAGCTATCTCCCCAGACCTGCGAAGGAGAGAAGTGGGTCCATTGGCCCCAGGAAGTATCTGAAGTGAGAATAGAAGCCCACTGGGAGAGCAAAGAGAGAAACTTTACCAAAGAAGGAGGAAATAACACTAAGAACCTTCTCCCTGAGTCAGAACTCAATGGGTAGGATGAGCCATTGAAACCTGGGACACATAGTGACTGCTGGCAACACCAGACACGTCCAGAGAGACATGGCAGTGGGAGGTGCAGTGGAAACGGAGGGCTGTACAAGCTGGAGTGAGTGCTCTGGATTGGGTGTCGTGTGTGAGACAGTGATTGGTCAGGAGCCGTCTTGGAAGGGGCCATGTATGCTCAGAACACAGAGCAATTGCCGGCTCCTTCTAGCAGCTCCTAGCTAAGTTCAAGGCCTCAGAAACTACACAGGTGACTTCAGGCTGTATAGGCCTGGTCCCAGTCTTATGTCCAGAAACCAGTCTAAACTTCAGAGGACAGAAAGATGCAGGAGCCTGACATAATCCACCATCACGATGAAGCTATTGCTGGCTTATTGGGATGAGTCAACACTTATCTGGACTCTCTCCACACATTGTCTACCAGTGACAGCACAGACCAACCTGGACATAGACATTCTTATTGCTCTTTTTTTTCGGTACCAGGGATTGAACTCAGGACTCTGTGCTTGCCAGGCAAGTGCTTATTATACTGAGCTATCTCCCCGGGCCCTCTTTTTCTTTCTTCTTTTCCTCCTTCATTGTTTGATCTTGTTTGTATATGAGTGTGAGCATGGTTCCTAGTTTTTGGGGGGTGGCTGTTCAGTTCTGTTTTTCCTTCTATTTCTTCTTTCTTCCATTCCTTCCTGTCTTTGGCAGCAGTTTCTGAAAGTTTATGTGATGCTCTTTTGTTCTCAAGCGTTGCTTATAATCACTTTCTTTAGTTTTATTTCTCTGTTTTTGTCCTAGCCCCTTTTATATTTAAAGATAAAAGTTGGTATGCTAAGGGTTTGTTTACTGTATATAATTTTTGGATTTGTCTTAGGCCTTCTAATATAGCCACACATCTAGTTCAAATTGTTAAAGGTTACTGCAGTCTATCATTCTCTAGGCTACATCTGATGCAGTTGTTATTGCTGACTGTACTACTTCTGCCAAAATGACAAAATTTTTCTAATTAGCTATTCTTCTTGGTATATCAAGAGTGAGATTCGCTAAGGGTCATGGACAATAATGTGGGCCAGTGCCAAAGAATCAGAGACTTGGCCAAACAGGCAGCAATTTCCTAGTCTTAACAAATTGAAGAGGTAAGATTATTCAATAAACTCAAAACCCTAAAACCAGCTACACCTGGAACACATCAGTGAGAAGTAGTTATTTTTAAAGAAGGGCTCTAACTACTAGCAATAACGCAACTCACCACAAGCAATTTACAAGCATCAACCTAGGAATTAAACTAAAAAACAAAAATGAGAAGACACTTAAAGATGTAACCCATGACTTCCAGCTCACAAAGCCAAACCCAAGGGGAAATAAAGTGGGACAATCCAAGAGCCAAGCCCTAGCTTTTCTGAAGTGGTAACAAGACAAATAAGTGAGGCTTTAGAAAAAACATCAAATTAGGAATAATTTCTCAGATAACCACAGAGATGGTGACCACAATGAGAAACATGCTGAGTGGCTCCAGAACAGATGTAGATTTTTAAGAAATACAAAAATAATGGAGAAATAGGAAAATTATGGAAACCTTGAATGCCCAACATAGGAAAACTGAAATCTATAAAACAGTTTCAAGCAGATATCCCAAAGACTAAATATTCCATCAAAAACATCTGCAGCAGCATGAGCCAATATGAGGACAAAAATCTCAAACATAGAAGATGGGCTTGCAATTATCAATCTCTTCCTATAAATAGTAAGAGGCTATGAAAAAATTGACTGAGAAGCTTCTAGATGGTACAAAGAGGAATAGTATAAAATTTATTAAAGTAGAGGAAGTAACAGGGGATAGCATAAATGATATACAAACACATGTTCACAGACATGGCAGAAAACTTCTCTTTCAGGGAAAAAGAACTTGATATGAGGCATATTGAACTTCAATTAGCCATGATAAAAAATTCTACAGTGAGGTATGTGATAGTCAAGATTCCAAAAATTCAATACAAGAATAGAATATTAAAAGCTGTTAGTGAAAAGAAAGAAATTACCTACAAAGTTGTTATGGTTTGTGTCTGGTTGTCCCCCAAAGGCCTCATGTGGTCACTGCAGTGGGCTTCTAGGGTTTGTGACCAATTCATGATCCAACACTGGGATTATGGGTATGAGTGCTATGCCCACCCTGAGGCATATACCCTGAAGGCAATACAAGGGAAGGAGCGAGGCTTGCCTCAGCTACTGCTGCTGCTTCTCCTCCTCCTTTCCTTGTCCACCACTGAGACCTAGGGTCTTCTTCCTTGTGTGATTCTTTCTTGGAGCCAGCTGAATACGGACTGCAAACTCCATAAACTGTGAGCTAAATAAACCTCTCCTCTCTTCATTTTGGGTGCTGAGGTTTTTGTCCCAGCAAGGAGAGAGAAGAGTAACTGAGACAAAAGACTCCCAGCTGGCTTCTCAGCACGAATCTGCCAGTCAAGGAGCGCTTGAAGTATTTCAAGCCCTAAAAGAAAACAAGTTCTATCACAGATTGATGTACTCTTTAAAATATCTTTCAAAATTGATAGAGAAATAATATACTTCCATGAGAAAAACACCTGATGAGATTTGTGACCACCAAACCAGCACTCCAAAATCTCAGGACATCCTAGAGTTAACAAGACTACAATCCCATGTACCCCACAGAAATAATCTGCTTGGCAAGGTAAATAATTAAACAGAGAGGAGAAAATGGGGGAAAAGTAATGTAAAAAATATAAGTCCATACAAATACGAATCAGCTATAATCATCAGTGTAAATGGTTTCATTTCACCAGTCAAAAGAAACAGACGGGCAGAATGGATCAAGGAACAACATCTAAGAATATGTTACATACAAGAAATGTAGGTAATTAGACCAGAAAGGCATAGACTAAAAGTCTATGATTGAAAAACCATGCTTCATATGACTGGTACCCATAGAAAAGCAGATGTAAATTATATTTGCAGTGATAGCCAAATTTTGAAAAGAACTCAAACAGTCATCAACTGGTGAATAGATAAAGAAGATGTGGGGTTTTATAAAATGCTGAATAGATGATAAAGAAAATGGTGGGTTTTACATAATGGAGTAGTACTTTTCCATAAAAAAATGGTAAGTCTGGGACATTTCTAGGTAAATGGATGCACCTTGAGACCATACTGTTAAGTGAAATAAATCAAACACACATGTGTAAATGTTGCATTGTTTCTCTTATATGAAAAACCAAAGGTGTCAATAAGGGCCAACATATGTGTATATATATATATATATATATATATATATATATATATATATATATATATGTATTTGATACTGTGAAACAAAATGTTCAAATAGGGAGGTGGATAAGGAATGGAAGAGGATGAAAGAAAAGAAGGGAAAAGTAAAAAAAAAGAGAGAAAAGGAAAATATGTGAACAAAGATTTTGTAAGTAGGCAGAGAAAGAGGAGTTGAAGGGAAATAAATGAATGTTTAAAAAAAGAATCAACTTATATCATGCACAGGTACAAATTTTCTATGATGGGTGTGACCATTATGTATACCTAAAATGTACCAATAAAATCTAATAGGAAAAAAAAGACTGTGTCTCTAATTTAAATTATTGTAGTATTGACTGTAATGTGCTGTAAATAAATATTCTTTTGAATCAGTCCCTTTGGGGTCCTATATACTTCACTTACCTGTACATTTAGTTGTTTTCCTATATTTGGAGATTTTACTTCCATTATTTCTATAAACAGATTTTTATTTTTTAAAAATTTTTAATTTATTGAAGTACAAATATCAATGAGACAGTTTTAAGATACCTTGACAAGATGGGTTTGATAAATTAATACATTATAAACTGTGTTCATAATGTTTTGGTATCATAGAAGGTGCATACATGATATTACACTTACACACATTATTATAGCAGATGTCTCTTATCAGAAAATTAAGAAAGTGTAGCTGTTTGCTTATCTTATTTTTTACACCTGAATTATATCAAAGATTCAATAATTAATACTTTCTACCTTGTTATTTTCCTAGCAGTTGTCCATAGTACTAGAAGCCAACATAATATCCTGTCCAACCACCATTAGTGCAAATCTTGCCTCTCATAGAATTATGTAGAAGCACAGCGTTATCTATCCCAACTGTACTGTCCATACATACACATCAGGATTCTTCCATGCTATACCCCTTCCTTGCTCTACACCTGTCAGAGATGGGCATTCCATTGTCATTCAACTAACTTAGGTGACTGAACTCGATAAAACAATCCAAAACAGTTCAGCATTCCACAACAACAGTGAGTTATCTGAAGAAGTTGTCAACCATAGCCATTTACAGCTCAACTATTATTATGGCCCCACAATGTATACTTCATTTTTGTACTTTTCTGCTGGATGGTTAAGACCTACTCAAGACCTATATACCAACACATGTACTTTATATTTCTTATGAGGTCAGTAAAGTCCCCTCAGGGTTTATCTTGTAGTCCTGTACCTTATTCTGTAGATCCTTTGTCTGTGTCATCCATGTGGATGGGTCACGGCCAATGCTTGACCAGTTTGACCTACGTGAGAGCCTGAGAAAAACTTTTCTCTCCATGTGACTCTCCCCAGGCGCACTATAGAAATTCGATCTCTTTCCTCTGTGGCTCCATAATCTCCTTGTTCAGAAAATCTGGAGCTCAACTGAGTTTCATGATGTTGCAGTACAGGTTCTCCTACATCCTGAGTCTTCACTAACCTTGAAGGCTAGGGCCAAAATTTTGGGTGGCCTTGCTGCTCTTCTAGTTCTCCAAATTTGATCTCAGACCTTAGGTTGTGAACCATCCAAAATAAAAGCTGATTAGTACTCTGCAGCATATGCCGTTCAGTTTGCCCTAACTATCTGACTCAATTGTTTTTAGTTGTTGTACATTTCTATTTGTATTTCTTCTTTTGACTTCTTATACTAGGGAGACAATACGATATTTACACAGGTGTGTCTGGTTTATTTCACTTATGAGTATATGTTCAAGTGGCATCCACTTCAGTATAAATGCTTCAAATTTATCATTCTTAAGAGCTGTGTAATACTCCATTATACAGAAATATCACATCTTTTACAAAAATTCCTCATGTGATGGAAATCTTGGTTGTTTCTAGGATTTTACTGTCACAAATTGTGTTGCTATAAACATAGGTACACATATATCACTATCATACAACATTTTCAGTTCCTCTGGGAAAATTCCCAGTAGGGGGATAGCTGGCTTGAATGGGATTTCTAGTCCTACTCTCTTGAGGAGTCTGCACACTGATCTCCACAAAGGTTTTACCAGTCTACATTCCCACCAGCAGTGGAGAAGTGTTCCCTTTTTCCCACAACCTCTCCAACATTTGTTGTTGGTTGATTTCCTTATGGTAGCTATTCTTTCTGGAGTGAGATGGTATCTCAGTGTTGTTTTTAACTTGCATTTCATGGATAGCTAGTGATGTGGAGCATTTTTTCGTATATTTATTTGCTTCTTTAATTTCATCCTCTGAGAAGTGTGTATTCATCTCAGATACCCACTTCTGAATTGAGTCTTTAAATTTGAGGGCCCTATTATATCTTAGTTCTTTGTATATTCTGGACAGCAGACCTCTGTCTGATTGCTTTATTAGTTAGGATATTTTCAAAATTTGTGGGTTGCCTTTTCACTCTGTTGACAATTTCTTTTGACTTGCAGAAGCTCCTTATGAAGAGTTGATCCCAGTTGTTGATTCTTTCAAGTGCTTCCCGTGTGAATATAAGTTTGTTCATGAACTCTTTACCTACCCCTATGTCTTCAAGAGTTCCTCCTACTTTCTCTTCCAGGAGATTGAGTGTTTCTGTTTTAATCTTTAGATCTTTAATCCATTTTGACTTTAGCTTAGTGCATGGTGATAGAGCTGGGTCAAGTTTTAGTTTTTGACATGTAGAAAGCCAAGTTTTCCAGTACAATTTGTTAAAGAGGCTATCTGTCTTCCAGTAAGTATGATTGGCCCCTTTGTCAAAGATCAGAGAAAATATGGAACGCTTCACAAATTTGCATGTCATCCTTGAGCAGGGGCCATGCTAATCTTCTCTGTATTTTCCAATTTTAGTATATGTGCTGCCAAAGTGAGCACTATAAACAGATTTTTTTATTCCATGTGTACTGGTTCTGCATTTTCATGAATTCTAATTAACCTTCTTTGCTTCATCTAGTAGTATTTGGATCTATTTTTCATCTTCTGTGTTTAAACCCTCTGAATAATTGGTCTCTGAGGGCAACCCTAGCTTCTAGTTCTAACACTGTCCTCACATTGCTTCCTTCTGCTGCACATACTTTTGATAGACTTTTTAACCTCTAATTCTTTGTTATTCTGGTCCTTCATGCTTTGCATCCTTTCATTTATTTCAGCTAGTTTCTTATTAGAGTCTTCTGTAGACCCCTTAATCACTTTGCTTGTTGCATCCCTTGTCTCATTATGCCCCCTACGAGCTCCCTGACTTCCTTAGGATGTGCTGCACTAACTCTTTTGTTGTTCCACTGACCACGGTGGCTGTGATCCCCTTCTTGGTGCCCCTTGGATTGGCTTTGGGGTCACTGACAGTTTGAGGAAGCATTTTGCTGTCTTGTTTTATTCTGTCTCTATTAATTTTAATATTTTGCTTATTTTATGTTGAGACTTGAGGCACTTACAAAATTTCTTTCTAATACGATGATCTCTTCAGTGTCTGTTTTCCAGTGATGCAATCTGAGTGTGGTTAATGACACACAGGCCTTTGTCTCTGTCCCAGGATCTGGCCAGCTCCATTACTTTGGCTGAGGAAGATGACGGGGAAGTAGACCCACTGCTCAAGTTTTCCAGGGAGGGATTGCTGTACTGTTAATGACACAAAGGTCATCCAGATATTGATATACATTAAAAAATGTACAAAAACAACTATATGTTCATAGCAATAGCAAGTAAATCAGTAACAGTAATAGTATCAAAAGCAAACTGGATTTTGACTTAAGAAGCAACAATGTTCCACCCTTAATCACAGAAAATAGCTATATTTATAGAATAAATACTAAGAGAAATCAAATATTGACATACAATAAATATTTGCTACATGTTACAACGATATCTTCGCTAATCATAGAAAACAATTCAACAGCTATAATAGTTAACTATCTAAACATTCATAAATCTGTATTGCTATTCTAATAACGATCTGAGGGTGGAGAATGGGGCAATGAAAGAAGAACAATGTGAAAAATGAAATGGAAGGTGAGAATAAGAGAAAAGTGACCTAAAGGATCTAATGAAGGAGTAGACGGCTATTAATAGAACTGGATAAAGATCATAGAATAGAACAAACAAGAAATAGAATGTAAAAGAACAAATGAGGGGAATTTAAAGAACAAAAAATGTAAAAAGGAAAATTCTCCCAATCTTTATCTGCCCCCACAAAAAAAACTGGAGATAAAGGGATCATGGAAAGAGAAAACAGCTAATGAAGAAAAGAAATAAAAGAAACTTCTCTATATTTTTAATGAGTAGTTTCTTTCAGGAACTGTGGTTTGAAACTCCAACAAGCCATATTCTTTTAATGATCTTTGGGCTTCTGAGCTGCCTCCATGTTCCAGAAGCATCTGCTTGGGGAAAAAAAATCCTCCTCCAATTTTTCTAGGGCTTGCTGGTTAGCTCAGTTGTTTAAAGCACCGCTTGGGCAAACACAGTCAGTCGCAAGGGACTGAGATTCGGTCAATTCCCAGCTCCACAAGCCACACTGCACCTGCCCTTAAGGCAGCCTAAAATAAACAAAAAAGAAAAAGAAAAAAAAATCCAGAAGTATCTCCTTGGAGTTCCTAGCCTTGGGGCTTTACCTTCTATCATGGAGACAGATTTCCCTTCTGAGGTGGCTGTGATGCTGAGGAGGAAAATGAGAAGGAACAAGAAAAAGGAATAAATTACAAATTAAAATTTGTAGGACAAACATAATGACATAATAGTACTTAGCAGCAAAATGGAGCATTTCGATTTTTTTTGTTTGTTTGTTTGTGGTTTTTTATTGTTGCTGTTATTGTTACAGGGTATCCTTACACAGCTGGAACTCACAGTGGTCCTCCTGTTTCAGCCTCTCCAGTGCTGGGATTACAGGTATGTGCCACCACACATGGTTTCAGAGCTGGCAGTGCATATGGTACTGGAAATCAAACTGGTCTTAACATTTGCCTGAGAGATGTGTATACTACTGAGCTATCTTTCCAGCCTGAGCCTCTGGATTTTGGCAGCAGCAAATTGACAGCAAGTTACATCAAAATTGATCCAGAAAAAGAAGTTGATCTTTAAGAATCAGGAACTGACAGGAAAGCTAGAAAGTACAGAGAAGTTGGAGAAGTGGATCACAATGCAGAGAAAAGAATGAAACAGGAAAGGAGAAAAGAAGGAAGAAACTGGATAATTGTGCTTCAGATTTCTACTGGTCTATTGTAAGAAACAGTTAATTCTTTCTTTTTCTTTTATCTTCTTTTAATTTTTTGACCAATTTTGACACACAGGTATCATTTTTTCCTAAGCAAGGTCATTCCTGCGATCCTCCCAAGAGTATACCTAGAACCCAATCCTGTATTTCATAAATCACATAGGCTTAAACTAGAGGCTGAATCAGAGGAAAGATGGACTGGAGAACTAGAGCTTTTTTTAAGAGTCATCTTTAGAGTCCTGGCAAGACTTACTGAAAACCTTCACTGTCCCTGATCATTTGTGGTGACCTCATTGATCTTAAGCAGTCTTTTAGACAAAGAAGGCCATCATTCCTGCCCTTTCTGCACTTTTGACTTCCTTGGCATCCAATTTAATTCCTAAGTATTATTATTATTATTATGTGGGACAGACATCCAACTGGATAGAATCCATGTCTACCTGTAGCAGCAGATGACAAGTAAAGATAAGCCTCCACAAAGAGACCAAGTGTGAAGGAACAAGAGAGGTTTTATTGGGGGCTCCTGACTAATTACTGTCCTGACTTTGGGTCAGGACTCTCAAAGTTGGCAGGAACTGCTGAACTTTGCTTTCAGGTTATATATTTTTTGTATTTCCATAGTAACTAAATGATCTCATTTTCAGGAGTTTTAGAAGAATGCTTCCATTTCCCAGATGCTCTTGACCAGGGGGCACTGAGGTTTAATATTGCCATATTCCACAAGCTGTCCTGACCATTTGTTCCAATTTTATGACTGGTTTTCTCTAAGTGGGTTTATGGTTATCTACATGGGAAGGGGTGAAGGAGTGACTTTACCTATTACTGAAGTAAATGTAAGTACCCTGCCTTAAAATGAAGTCTCTTCCACCCCATCATGCCTGTGTACCAGGCTTCTATAAACCCTGAAGTTTTCTCACACCTGGAAAAGGAGGCCTTGCAGTCTGACCAGTCATGTTAATACCTTCATCAGAGTGAAGTTAACAGGGTTAGAGAGAAGCTTTCACTTGAGTTCTCTCTCTAAACGAGTAGAAATTATCAGTCAATTCCTGAGAATCTTTGATCATCAGAGTAACAGAAGTCACCTATTGAGGCACAGCAGAGGAAGATTTAGGCCAAATGAAGAAAGTCTAGAGAACATACAGTAAAGTAGGAGAAAATTTCTCTAGAAGAGGTAGAAACTTTTGAGACTTTACTAGCAGATTCTTACTTAGCAAATTCCTCAGTGCCATTGTAAGGTAGTGGAATATAAAATATCCCTAAGAGAGGAGGTAACAATTTTCTCAGTTATAAATTAAGAGATCTTGGAGCCAGAGGAGTCAATAAAAGAGAAAATTTAAATTACTCTTTATTTAAACTTTCCAAAGATTTAATTCTTGAAATCATTTGAGAACATGAGCTGGTAGGGAGAATACCACAAATGTTAACCCATGTAGATGGGCAGGTCTCAGATCAGAATGAGAGATAGAAAACAAATTAATGAAACCCAAGAGGATGTAATGATCACTCATCACTTGCCATCTGACAGGTAAGAGGGAGGAAGAAGATACATGGCAGAGTTTCAATGACCCCAGTCCAAGTATTTGACATTTTTCTTAATAGCTTGATTACTATGGGTATCTAAGCAGCTAAGCTTAGAGCAGCAAGAGAATCCAGAGGGAAGCAGGAAACCAAGGACAGTACAAAGCATGTCTTCCCTCATCTTCTGGGCCAGAAGATAGTGAATGGGCTTCATTTTTGTATTAATTGCATGGATTAGTACTGTCTTTCTACATTGAGAGAGTCTGATGGTTTCTCTGCAAGCAACAGAGGTGCACAGCATTTGGTTAGTGATACCCACTACAGCCCCAGGTGGAAAATAGGTCAACTAATACAAGAGTCCTGCTTTCTGAGTTCAGCTGTGGCCCAGCTGAGCTTACTGGCATTGTTTGTTTTGGGATTTATGTCAAAGGCCCGATCACTAAAGTGAGTTAAGTTTCTTATGCATATTAATCCTCTTGGAGATTATTGATTAGGACGTAATTCAGGATTTTAGGGTATAGAATAATTCTTAAAGGACCTGTGGCCAATCCCATAGCTTTTATATACAGGCTATTTTTGGAATTTGGTACTTAGCCTTTTTAGTTGTGTGGCCAGATGGGGCTTCCAGAGATCTCCCTGGCTACTTGTAACAGTTGGATGTGGATGAAAGCTCTGGGTGGGCTTCAAACATCACCCCCAATCTTTTGCCATATTTTCAGTCCAAACAAAGTAATAATCACATTTCTGTTCCAATGAACCAGAACATCATGGACCATCCAGGATACCACTGGCTCAGACCATGAGGACCTAAGTGGATACAAGTGCTACCATTGAAACTGCATGGCATACCTTCATTTAACACACATGTCATAGAGGGAGATGTAAATACATCTGCCTTCATCTAGTAGCTGCTTTTCACTCTCACAGACAAGAGTAGAGAGTAAGAAATCCATGTGAAAAAGCTTCTTGGCATTAAGAGTAGATTGAGTATTGATTCTTATTTGTGGGTTCTGGGTTTCTCCCTAGGAAGTCTCACAAGAAGCCTATGCAACAGACCCAACAGTTTAATTGCACAGCATGACTTCTCTCCTCATGATAGTTCAGGTTATACCATAAAAATGCAAGTCCAAATAGAATGGCCTACAGTTGACTTTGGATCAGTGTTCTATTTCATTGTTGCTATTGTTCATAAAAATATATAAATTAAAACTTTGGTCAAGGGTTCAGTACTAGGTAATGAGTTTGTTGGTTTTGTTTTGAGGCTTGAAGTTTATATCAGGAAAACAAAAGTGATTTTTCTCTCAACATAACATTCTAAAGTTGAAAGGACCACAACATTATTTGGATTTCTATATTATTTCCTTCTCTATATTATGTATGTATTATGAAGACAAGATTATATATATTCATTGCTCTATTCCCCAAAATGTCTTGTGCATAAAAGTAGGTTCAATAGCATTGTCAAATTGAAAGGAGAAGGTTATAGTATTGAGCAATGGGAAGGATTGTATATTTAAGTTTTAACTTTTTATCTTTCTATACCTCCAAACACAAGAATATGTGGTACATAGAAGCTGTTACAAGCAACAAAAATAATAGGGCAATGGATAATTTTTACATATATATGAACCTCTGACTTATTTTAAGTAAAATGTAGATAAGAGGTCTTAATTGTTTTTTACTTCATTTGATGCAGTTTCTTCTAAGAATGACTTACCCTCTAAATTCCACACCTTATTTGTAGATCACTTTCTCTTTGAGGCATTTTCTGACCCCCCACTTGAGATATAGAAAGCACTGACATCTCCCTCCTGTGGCTTTCCTAAATCCAACATCTCTATCAAGCTACAAACCTTTGTGACATTTATTACTCTTTAGAAAATATAGATCTACCTGTCCATGCCAAACAGTAATTTCCTAAAGGGTAGGAACTAAGTCTTATTCATTTCCACGTGACTAGTGATGAGAGCAGCAGAAATTTGGTAAACCTTCTGCATGAATAATGAAGAATTATGGTAGAGGGATCTGATTCATCTGGGTTTTAGAAAAGTCCCCTTAGCATAGTAGGATACACAAAGTAGAGTTCAGTAAGGATTACATTAAAAGCCTCAAGACTCCTTTAGATTTGTTGTCTCCAGAATGTGTTGCTTCTGTTACACTGAGGGGCAACCTTTAGACCAGGAAGGTCATCACCATCCACCAGCATGTTGTGTGAAAGCTAGGTCTGGGGATCCTAAGGCATAAGCACCTTCTATGAAGGATGCAAGAGCAGGGCAGGGTGCGCTGAAGCATGAAGCTCTCTGGGGTAGCACTGACCTCAGAGGGTGCTCTGTACAAGGGAGGCATATACAGGTACAATATTAAGCCAATGTACACCTCAGATCTTTCATTCATTCTGCAGCTGTCCCACAGCCCTTTGAAAATACTTTAACTCCAAGTGGAGCTGGCCAGTGGCCCAGCTTCTCAGAGTTGGGGATGGTCTTTTGTTTGGGTCCTTGGAGCCTCAAAACCTAAGTGTAGTGCTGGAGTTACAGTGTGCAAAACTCACTGGGAAAGAGCAGGAGATACCTTAGGATCAAGAAGTACAGAGAAAACATCCTTTTCTGTCCTATAGGGACTGTTCATACAGGCAGCTCTAAGTTGGATGAGAACTTTCAGGAAGAGTGATTTCTGCTGCAGCTGTTTCCCAGAGCATCAGGAGACTGGATCATTGCATTCTAGAGTGATGACTTTTTAAAACTTTTTTTTTGAAGGTTTGTTTTGCATCTGCAGAGCCAAATTCTGGTTGCAACAATTTTATGGACATTTAGTTTATAATAAACTGTACTCATTAAAAGTATACAAATCCATGAATTTAAGTAAATTTATACATTCATTGATGTTCACAAAATAGTGTACACTAAAATTTTATATGTTGAAGCACTACCATTCAGTACTTGTACCTTAGAAGAAGGACCTTTAAGGACATTGAAGTTAAGGATTCAAAAAGATAGAACTTAGACATTATAGGACTGGTGAAAGGAAATGCCAGATAGCTGAGAAGCCAGCAACTTAGGAGTCCCCTCTGCAATCCAAACATAATGGTTCCTGACCTGGGACTTCTAGCCTCCAGCACTGTAAGAAATAAATGACTCGTTTAAACCTCTCAGTATATAGCAATTAGTCAGAGCTTACGAACACATGCATAAGCCAAGCACTGTGGTAAAGATTCAAAACAATTCCAGACACCCACATTTGTCATTATTGTTCATCATGGACTGAAAGGGTCTAACCCTGAGAGTGGAGAGGTGAAGTCTGCTGTAGGAAAATACAGTTATTCCAAAGGCTCCTTAAAATGTTTTGTTGCTTATGGTGTCATTATGTCAAATTTTAATGACCAAAAGCCATTATGTAATTAATGTAAAGAATTCATAGTAATTCATTGCTCAGCACCCAATTAAGCAAGGCACAGTTGCCAACTATGAACTTGTTATGGTAACCTGCATAAATCTTTCTACTAAAAATTGCTATTTATCAAAAGAAATGAGGCCTTTGGACATAGGGAATTCCAGAATGTCTTGAAATATGGAAGCCTTTGATATTTTCTAGCCCCTTTCTTCCTCACTTTCCAGGAGTGAGATTCTTATCTAGCCTGCAAAGCTTTTCTTAATCCTTTCTGTACCCTCTTTAACTCTTCCCAAACCAAGGCAGGATCAAAATCTCCTTGCAACCCTATCAATAACTTGGAATTTGTATATGCCATGGGCCTAAAAATGTCGAGCAAGAAGAGTTCCATGGAAAAATGTTTGTTGAACAAATTAGAGATTAAGTGAAGTAGAAAAAGGGGCAATATTACAGCAGAGGTCTTGAACCTTAGTTTATAAGGCAACACCCAGAATGTTAAGTACTAAGTTGCCTATTGACTTTTATGGAGCCTCTGAGAAGGCACAGCTGGCAGCACACAGGTATTCTTCTTTCCTTGAGGAACTAGCCTTGCTGTGATGGCATGTAATGCTCATTCTGTGGGCATGTCAGGGCCAGAGGCTATGCTCACTGCCATTGCTGAGGAGCACCTGTCGAGCACACTCCAGGAGCAAGCATACTTGGCTGATGGTCATTGGCAGAAGAGCAGCCCTGTCCCACCCCACAATGAACCTATTTACATCCTTCCCTACCCTCAGATGATATATTCAGGATTCCTCAATAAACCACACCACTGCCATCAGCCTGGACTCCAGTGTTCCGTCGTAGTCACTGCACCTTTCCATCTGCTCTGGTCCATGTTTCTAGTTCCATCTCCCACTTGTTCCACGTATACTTTGTCATCCATGTGTCATGTACTACCTATCATATCATAAACATATTGTGTACTCTGCTTTTGCCAGTACTATTACCTTCTCTCACACACACACTTTCCCCTCCTACCCATGGCTTCTATTCTATGTTTCACATGCAAGCCCAAAGTCTCCTTTCTGACAGCCTTCCCCACCTCACGCTCACAGCACAGTTTGTCTGACTGCCATCTGCCTCCACTTTGTCTTTCATGCCAGGCAGCAAGCCTGTTTTGGGATGCTGTCCAGTCTTAATCACCTTGTCAATCCACTACCTACTCTTGGGCTGTGAAGATAGTGGCTCTCCATAACTACTTGTAGAATCTAATTGTCCAGTAAACACTTCTCACCTCTCTTCACAGATGGACGGGAAGGCAGAGACAGCTTCTTCAGTGGGAGGGGAATGATCTTATGTTCAGATGCCTTTAATTTAAATTCTAGTTTGTTGCCTCTGTATTCACTTTCCATTGCTATGCAACCAATGGATAAAACCAAAGCAGGTCAAAACAACACCCATTTTCTTTATTCTGGTTTCCATTTAAGTTAGAAGCCCAGCTCTGTTGGGCTGGGCTCTCTTGCAGAGTCCCACGAGGGTGCTTCTGAGGTGTCAGCTGGCTGATTTCCTGTTCCAAACCTAGGCTCTTAAGTACGTGTGTTTATCAGCAGAAGTCCCAGGGCTGCAGGGTTCTCAGTCTACTGCTGATTACTCAGACTTCCCTCATCTCCTAGTCTCACCTCCCTTCCTTCTCAGTGACTCAATGGAGAAGCTCCCTCAAGATGAATTTCTTTCCTCAGGTCTTTTATTTCCTCTGTCTTTGATCTCTACATATAGATGTAAAAAGGCTGATATAATTGAATCAAATCTACCTGGATAATATCTCTTTTGACAAACACTAAGGCAACCAATGAGTAGCCTTAACTATAGGAGAACATTCTTTTTCACATGTGATATGACCTAATCAGAAAACTGAGGCCCATTCTATCCATAGGTTCTGCATATAATCAGGGGAAGAGAATTCTAGAAAGACAGGTGTCACTGGGAATCACTTTGGAATTCTACCTACCACACTTTCTCTGGTTATATTCCTTTTGTTGGAATGTAAACATCTGCAGCTGGAAAACAGAAATAAACATTATATCTGAGATTTTTCGTGAAGATTAAAGTAAATCAGAAATGAAGAGAGCCATACAGAAACTATAGTTTTCTTCATTTCTTCCTGTTTTTTTCTATACTGTCTATCCTCTAACTGTTCACAGCTTTACCAGAGAGCAGCTAACCTGCCTGCCCAACAAATACTTATGTTACTTTTAGTAAGAAACACATGAAGATAAGACTAGCTGATAATGTCTCATGGTCTTTGTTGGAAGGGTGGCAATAGATGAAATCGTGAAGAATTAACCAATGACCTAAGTGGACATGATTTAATAATGAAATCCAAACTCCCCAAGTATGACTATTGCTATAGCAAGCTTGGATCATTATTTGATTTGAAATAAAAGCATTACCACTCTGAAACTCTAGTTTCTACATATTCTACATGCTATAGGCAGTGAAGAACTCAAAGAAAAGGACACTGTGAGCTTTCATTGGATATACCATGGAGAAAGCTGGTCCCCATCTCTTTCTTAATCAGCCCTGCAGTGGGTATTGTCTGCTTTTTGCTGACTGCCTCCTCCAGCTGCCTGGAGACTTCCACAGAAGTATCCTGAATAGGCAAGTTCTACTCTGGATATATTCTGATTCCTATTTTCTATCATCTCAGTGCCCAGCTGGGGTTCTGCCTAATTCGATACAGGAAGAGTGGATGGAGATGTCATAAAGCACAGCAGAATACAATAGCTTCTTCTTAGTCACATATTACTTTTAAGAGGCCTTCAGCATTACTCAACCAGGTAGATTTCCTTCCTTTTCAGGATCCAGACAGAACCCTCAGCTATCCAGGCACAAGGAGCTGCAGTTTTCTCCTGTTGGAACAGGCATACATTGCTCACCATAATTAGTAGTTTTATGCTCTGTGTCCCAGAGATTCCACTGTTGCAGGAGGACATGTCCCGTCATGACATTTTGATTTAGGTGTGGATTTAATGTTTGCTTTTTCTTTAAACAATGTTGGAGTTTAGCCCAAGACCTTGGGCATGCTAGGCAAGTGGCAGCAGAGCTAGATCACAAGCCTTCCATTTACATTTTGTAAGGGCCGTGCATCTTACATCTATTAAGCACACAGCATGTCTGAGATAGAAAAATGTAGAAAAAATAACAGTAAAATGCAATTTTCACTATGAATTGATACCATAGCTATTTTGTAGCAACCAATGGATTTTCTAGAAAAAAAAAAATGGCAGTAGCCTTTAAGGACTATATTCTTTAAATGTCTGTTTCAGTTAGATAGCAAGAAGAAACAAAACATCAGTGAGACATATTTGGCCACTAATAATGAATTTGGAGATATAAAAACCCAATTAACCTACATTGCAGCTGTGCATGTTTCTTTCTAGCAGTGGTCAGAGGTGACACTCTCTAAGGCTACAGGGTTCCACCCAGTCAGAAACACTGAATGCTCTGCATCCTGAAAGCCAACTTGGCTGCTCCAGAGAATCAGGACCTGGGTGTGTGCCTAAATTCTACCCCTGCAATTTGGCAGCCCTGTAGTAAGAGGTAGAGCCCTGCTCCAGAGATGTTCTCTGACATCTTGCCTTTCCTACAGCATGTCCTTGGCTTAGACCACCACCATTTCTCATTCTCTTCCCACAGACGTGCAGATTCCCACATTCTCTGCAAACATTTAATGACCAGGTATGACTAAATTCCCATGGGACCTGTATCCTTTCCACTTTGTCTGCTATGGTTTACATCTAAAATATTCTACATAAGCCTCATGTGTTTGAAAGGTGATTGGATGATGGGGGAATGTAGATAATTTATTAAGAGGTGGCACCTTGTTGAGCTTATTAGAAGGTGGGTCCCTGGGTCTGTGACCTAGGAGGATATAATTAGGTAATTCTGCCATCCCATTTCTGCCTTGAAGTCAGGGGGAGCAAAGGCTGAAAGCAGGAGACTCCTCAGTTCTGGTTTTCTGATATTTTTCCTCAGTGCTGGGAAAGAGATTAATACAGACACTAGCACCAGAAAAGAGGGATAGTTGCAGCTATTATGTGACCATGTGGCTTGAAAGCCTTTGGAACTAGGTCTAGTTGGACTTTGTAAAAGTAGCAATGCGTGCTCTAGAATTCTACAAGCTGGTTGAGCTTGATGGGAGATTCTGCGTAGAGCTCAGAAGGCAAAAATTCTAGCAGGAATACAGACAGTGAAGACAAGTCCTGGAAAGTTTTAAGAGAGGAGACCATCTTCTGGGATGACCCTGGGACACTAAAAGGTTAACTTACAGTTAACTGCCTGGGAAAATTGACCCCCACTAAACTCCCTAGAGAAACTGAGGTTCCATGAGGCAATGTCAGTGGAGCACAGGAGACTTGCAAAGTTCGGTCGAAACTCTCTGATCTCCTTTTCCCACAGTTCTACTTCTTCAACAGTGACTTGCCAATACAAGGTTGCCCCATATTATAAGAATCATGAAAACTTAAAATCATAATCCTATTCTCTATTCTTGGGTGGACAATAGTCCCTGAGGGACACCCACAATAAACCCACCCTCTCTCCTGCTCCCTGCCTGAGTGACTTTGGTCAAGACCCCATGAAGTCTCCTGCTTCTGTTTCTCTTGGACTCCACTGGCAAGTGAACTAGAGCTTAAGTATGGTACACTAGCAGAAAGAGGTCCTAAGTGTTGGGGTCAGAAAAACTGTAGGGCAGAGTTGCCCAAGGCCTTTGCCCAAGGTCTGCAAAGCGCAATGTTCCCTGAGTGCTGGACATGGAGCTACAGGACTTATTTCTTATTTCTTTAGCTCATTTTACATCTTGCTTTGGGCTGATTTCTTTCTATCCCTCTTTCCTCCCTTTTAAAATACATACACAGTAAGTTTCTGACATACACAAAGGTTCCATTCTGGGAGATGCTAGTAAGTTAAATTTGTTTGTAAGTCTGACAAAGTGAGTTTTATATACCTTTGACAAAATATACAACACAGAGGATTAAAAAACCAAAAACTCCTTTTATTTTTATTTTTGTAGTTACCTTACAATGATGGTATAGAACAGTATTTCCACTTTTGTTCCCATGGTTACTGCTTTGAGCTTCCTAGGGGTTCCCTTCCCATTACCACTGCTCTTCCTCTTGCTGCTAGGCAGCCTGGGTTCTAGTTGAGTCCTGCACTACTGTCCACTATTGCACCACAGAGTGAGCTCACGACTGCACACTGTGACAGGGTCCAGCAGATCCAGAAGCCATTTCCAAGATTTGTTTGCATCTACAAATTTTATTCATGCAAGGTCTGTTCATATCTGTACATGTTTGCAACTTGAATGTTCATAAGTTGGGGACTTCAGTTAGCAAAAAAAAAAATAAGTACAGTTACTTATTTTGTGCATTAGAAGCATTTAAATGTCTTTTCAATTTTCATAGGAACTTATAGCTAGGAGTTTACTTTGAATCTCAAGGGAGATTTTGAACTCGAACTTTTCAGTAATACTAGAAGACTTAAGACTTTGATAATTCTTAGTGAAACACAAATAAACATGCACATAGGCCATCTACTCATTTTCTTCACTGCACAGCCTAGCACTGGAACTGGTGACTCGGATGGCTAGCTGAGCTGTTCTTTCCACGATGCCCTTGCAGTTCTTAGAAGAGACGTTGTGAGCTATCTCTGCGCAATAAGACTTGTTGCACCTCAGCAGTACCTCGAGTTCCTTAACATTGTGCACTAGGAATTTCTGGAAGCCACTAGGCAGCACGTGCTTTGTCTTTTTGTTACTTCCATAACCTATGTTGGGCATCAAGATCTGGCCCTTGAACCTGCTCTGTACCCTGTTATTGATGCCTCTGAGTTTCTGCCAGTTGCACTTAATTTTGACATGTCGGTCTCACTGGTGCCAGATGAACTTCTTGGTCCTCTTTTTGACAATCTTGGGTTTCACGAGGGGTCTGAGGGCCTCCATGGTGCCAAGTGGAAGATGGCTGCCACCTCCATAGGCAGCACCTAGGAAGAGAGGGGCACTCTTAGAAATGGACTATATTTTTCATAATGATATGGGCATGAGTACTTTGGGATGCAGAGGCAGAGTGGCATGGCTTTAATCTAAAATGTTACCCAAATGTCTCATGTGTCTAGAAGGTGATGTGAATCACACAGGTGATGCAGTTGATCTGCTGCTAAGAGGTAGGCTCCGGCTAGAAGAGGTAGACCACTGGGGGCATGATGGGAAGCTTGTATTTCTGGCCCAGGTCTCCCTTCTTTCTGTGCCTACCAGAAGCCATGAGGTGAATAGCTTTTCTATGCCCTACACCTCTGCCCAACTGTCTCTGCCTTAGAGACAAATGATAAACTGCAGCCACAACATAATAAACCTATCCTCCAGAGTAGAGGTAGCTAAGATCATCTACTTATCTTGCTATGGCCTTCAATCCTTTTATATGCACTCATTGGGCCCCCATGGAATATCCTGTAGTTCTTCACACGTGTCATGAAGCACTGCATCTACTTTCCCTAGTCAGGGATGGGGGCCCTTACTTGTGCTCCCATAATTCCCAGTCTTGTTTTATTTCTCATAGTAGGAATTCAGCCCAAAGGCTTTGTATTGAGCTATGGTCCCAACTTTCCTTCCCTCCCTTCTTTCCTTTTTTATTTTACTTTTTTCTAGATAAGGTCTCACTAAGTTGCCCGGGCTGGGCCCCAGTTCACTATCCTCTTGCCTCAACCTCCCAGAATGCTGAGGTTATGGCTGTGTATTACCATGCTCAGTCCCATAATTCTTTAAGGTACTTGCCACACTAGAGAAGAAGCTACCTCTAGAATGGTCCCCAATTGCAGGTGAAATCGTGCCATTCTAGAAAAGTGTCTTGCATTTGCTTAACATGTAAGAAACTCTGTGAAAGGGAGGAAGGATGAAAAGAAGGGAAGGAAGAGAAAGAAAGAAAGAAAGAAAGAAAGAAAGAAAGAAAGAAAGAAAGAAAGAAAGAAAGAAAGAAAGAGAAAATGAAGGAAATGCAGGCTAAGTATGTGTACAATAGACTGACAAAGGTTTTGAGGCAAAGCTAGTAGTTGAGAGAAACTATGGAGTCACTGTGAACCCTCAGAACATAAGGAGAAGCTATCACACATATACTGTGTTAGCACATTCCTCTGTGTAGAATAACAGGAGGTAAGAGAAGGTAACAACCTTAGCCCACACCCTTTGTCACACCAGCTCCATGAAACCCTAGACCAGTTCTTTTGACTCTCTGAGCTTCATACTTCTTTTGAGTGGTGAGCTGGATGGCCTACTTTCCCACACCTATGAGAAATTAAGGGAGAGCAATGATGCCCCTAAATCTACAGCCTGCCTACAGTTAATTCCTGAGTGTTTTGTCTGTTATTCTGTCCAAGGAGCCTATGACTGCATTTATGAATAGGCTTCCTGACCTGAGATTTCACTTAATTTTGACGACCACTATAGTAGTCCTTAAAATTACCAATCAAGCCACAGGAAATAATAAAACAATAACAATAACAAAAATGATGAGAAAATAGTCAGGAGGTGTTTTCTAAGCCAGCTCTACTCATTGCTCCATTAATCTGTTTAATTAGCAGATTTGACTCCTCCACTCTGAGGAATCAAAAATCCATCGAGAATGTTATGTGCTGAATTCCCTTAGACGCATCTGACTCAATGAATTGGTCTTTAGCTGGCACAAATGCTAAAGCAGGGCAGTTTGTGAGCAGGATCTACGCTGTCAGAGCCTTGCTGATGCCAGGGAAGATAAGATGACACATCTTTTGCTTTCACGAGTTTCAAATACAAGGTGATGCAATAAGGCAAGAGGTTCCAATTCACTTAGCTCAGTGCACCCCACAACAGCAACGCAAAGTGAATTAAGGCCTATACAGTTTTTACCACTAATGTAATTTGTTTTGGAAACACTCATTACAAAAAATACATAAACCATGGAAAAATGCTTTTAAGATAATGTCAAGTAAAAAATACAAGAGACAGATATGTTCTCACAGTTATAATGATACAAATCAATTAAAGCACAAATCTCAGAAATGTGCTCATAATGACAAATGACAGCATAGAGAGCTTTCACTTGTAGAACTATTTTCCTTTAGAAACTGCTTTCTCTACCTTTCTATAAATTGCCCATATGCTGTTAAAATATAATTAAATATTTTCATAAAACTCCTACCACAAGGAGTTATAAGAGGCTGCCTCATTCAGTACCTCACAAACATGTTTTTTGTGAGCACCGAGCTGGTGGCCTCAGCCTCAGAGGGAAGCTGAAGGAAGACCCGGAGATCCCAGTTTAGCAACTTGCGCATGAGCCGAGGAATCCCTATTCATTAAATTAAAAATAAAAAATGTTTGCCAAGTAATTTGAATGTGGAGCCATGGTTAGAGGAGTTTGTACTGTTGTTGGTTTATTGTCTTTGCAGAATGAGGATACTAAGGCCCTAAAGTTACCAGCAAATATGAGGTGACAGAAAGAGGACAAGAGCTTGAACCACATATTGGCATGGCACTGTGGGCTTTGTGCGGTGAGAGAAATTTTTTAAACTCTTTGTACCTCTCCCTCCCCCTCTAAATCATTGTCATTTTAGGAACTGGGTTTCCACAGAGTGACCCTTCTGGAATAGCCTGATCTTCTAGGCTGCTTCACAATGCTGATTAGAATCAAGGTGCTCTTTTGTGACCTTTTTCAGAGCAAAGGCACTCAGCCCTTTGATTTGAAATGTGGAGGAATTGGATAAAATGGATCTGGTCCCCAAGCGCTGGATTAAGGTGTTTGTTTATTTTGGCCTTCAGGACAGAGAAAAAAATTACCCATCTTCCTGGGATGAGTGAGCTTGGGCTCTCTAAGTGGGATGCTGGAGGGCAGGCCGGCCCTGGCATCTCTCTAAGCCACCCCAGGCCACGAGTAGCGCAATCCTTCTGCCTGAATAGAGCAGGGGGAGGGAGATGACAACTGACAACTCAGAGGGTCCAGATCACTGCGTCAGTTTTGAGTATGTCCCTAATATTTATACAGCTACCTTCATCTGAGTCTTTCTTAGCAGAAGCTTGTCAAGGTTGTCTTCTTTCTCAGGTATCACTCACTAAATGGTAAATCACAGCAGATGTTAGGTGTTTAACTCTACACTTTTCTGGCTCCTGTGGAAGGAACTACACCTGTGTCAAATCTGTCTTCTTTCCTCCTGCAGCATTAACCAGCCCCACTCAAACTATCCAAAGATGGTCAGGTATTTGGAGATCACCTGGTTCCTAGCAATAAGTTCTCTCAAGTCACTTCAAAGGAAGGTGGTTGATAGAATATCCAAGGACAGGTGGAAGGAAATAAAATCAACAAAAAATCAGAACATTACAGATGTTACTAACAAGTACATCAACAAGTCATATGGCAAGGAAAAGTTTATTTCCTTTTGTTCCTTCTTTTCTTGCCTTGTGAGGAGTGTCTGTGATCAGACAATATAAAAGCTTTGTGGAAAACGTTACTAGTTAGTGAGGGAAAGCTGCAGAGCCATACCTAGAACACATTCTGATGACAAGGAGGAGGCTTCGTGGGACAATAACAACTGTCAATGGGTGTAGCAATCCATAGCAGAGGACCTTGGTTCAGTTATATAGGATAAAAAGAAAATAACTTAAAATCAGGATGAGTGGAGAATACTAGCAAAGAAGGACTCCTGGGAAGCCTCCCAAAGCCTATCATTGTTTATACTATAAGGGAAGAGCGGAAGAATCATTTTAGCTAATATCTAAACTATAAGTGAATTAGAATAGCTAAGGATTTGTTTAAATTAATACATGAACTCAGTGCATCATGTCCAGTTCATTTTGATAATAGGATAAGAACATATGCGTCATTTCAAATATCACAGTTAGGGTGGAGAAGGTACACAGTAGCATGCTATCTGATCCCTTGAGATTTATTTGAAACCGATTTATATTGTAAATCAAATGCAAGTGGATTTACAATTCCAGTAGTACGTTTGCCTTCATCACTAATTCATCAAAAGATTTTAGGGGACATTGTACTTCACCTGTTCTCTACTTACCACCTCTTATTTCCTTTGAATTAACTACCTGATATCTGACGCCAGCAATAATAATTCTGCTGCAAATTAGGTCTATTTCCATCAAATGCCATTAATATACCATGGTCTTAGAGCTCCACATTTGTAGAGTAATAATCGCAGTTAGACAGAAGAACATTCCTTCTGACAGAATGAACAGATTGCTTGCTCTATTCAGGCTTTCAGTTTGTTGGAGAAGACCCACTCATGTTAAGGTAGACAATATGCTTTATGCAAAATACTTATTCAAATGTTCATCTCATCCAAAACACCCTTGCAAATATACCCAGAATATGTCTGACACAATAGCTGTGCAATCCAAGACCAACTCAAGATAACATATAAAATTAACCTCCACCAATTATCATCCAAAGTAAGTTTACTACCATACAAAGTTTGTAGTGAATTACTCAACTCTCCTCAAATCTGGACAATCATTGATCTGTTTGCCACTTCTGTAGTTTTTACTTTTTCAAAGTTTTGTATAGCTGGGATTGCATAGTATTCATATAGAAAAGACTGGAAGAAAATACAGAACTATCTCTGATTAAGACTGCTATCCAACATTCCTTGTTCATGGGTAGGAAGAACAAAAATTGTGAAAATAGCAATACTCCCAAAACAGATGTAATGCAACACCAATTAAGATACCACTGGTATACTTCACAGAACTAGAGAAAACTTCCTAATATTCATCTGGAACCATGAGAGACAAGAATACCAAAAGCAATCCTGGGAAACAAGGAACGGCAGTAAGCATCACAATCTCTGTCTTGAAATTGTACTACAAAGTTACCATGACAAAATCAGCACAGCGCTATCAAAAAAAGAAAGACTTAAGGATCAATGGAACACATTAGAAGGTGCAGACACAATTACAAACACACTTAACCACCTTATTTTTGACAAAGTGGCTAAACAGAAAAAAAAGATAGCCTGTTTAATAAATGGTTAATAAATTAATTAAAAATGGTTCTGGAAAAACTGGCTTTCCACATCCCAAAGACTAAACCTAGACCCATGTCTAACACCACACATGAAACTAGAATAAAAATGGATCAAAGATTTAAATATTAAAACAGAAACACTAAATTTACTGGAAGAGAAATTAGGTAGAAATCTTTAAGACATAGGGGTAAGCAGAGAGTTCATGATGAAAAACAACTTTTAGATACTTCCTCAGTTTAAGGTGAATAAGCGTACTATAGAACTGAGACAAATCTGGGCTTGCATTGCCTTCAAGTTCTGAAACATTATGTCAACACTTGACAGGAGACACATCTGGACTCATGGCATCATCTAGTGTTTCTTGTGAAATTGATTGCATAATTACATGCTTAGAGGAAATTAGTAACCTGTTTAAAATGTCTGGAAAAACAGGCACTAATAAACCCAAATAATAATGAATGGAATAAATACTTATACCTTCACAACAAAATGACATCACATATCAACCAACAACAAAAAACTTTCAGGGAGCCATAATCTCACCTAATGGTCAAAATAAGACAATAAAAACTGACCATGTAGAAATCAGTATGGATGAACTCAGATGAAGCAATGTAAGTAAGCTCATGTGCTTCAGAAGCAAAAACAACTTCACAATCTAATGAAGAACCTTAACAGAAAGATGAAAGCAAGTCTTAAAAGTCAAAAAGAAACAATTGAACTGAAAAATACATTAAGTCAAATTAAGAATATAATCAATGCCATAAAACATAAGATAAATCAAGTAGAAGAAAGAACTATGATTAACGACAATATATTAGAAAATACACAATTGAAAAAACAAGAACAAAGAAGATGGAAGAAAATATATGTGAAGGTTGAGACATCATGAAAAGATAAAAAATTTTCTTGATCAATAAGGATTTTATTCAATGAATATTGTACCAATTAGCTCACACTATACTAAAATAGATACCTTTTCAATCTAAGACTCAGGAAAAAAAAGTCTTCCAATTCATGGCAAAGATTCCTCATCTTTATATAATTCTTTCATGGTGGCATATATCTTTTACTTTTCAAAATTTTTGTTAGTACATGTTTATAGCACCTGCAACTTACAGTTGTGTTGTGAAGTTGTTACATGTACATAAGTATATATATATTTTTTCACATCCTCTTTCCTTCCCTTTCTCTTCCCTTCCCCCTCTACTTCTCATGTTCTAGTTTTTATTCTTGTTATTGTTAATCATAAATAATGTTGCAGTATATAAATTTACATTCACTGAGGGCAATGTGTTCTTGTACAGGCCTTACCTTTATTCTATTTATTTCTCCTTTGATTCCTACTCCCCCATCCTGTTCCCTTGGACCACTTCTATATTTGAAAGGATCTATTCCCTTGACCCTTCTGTTCATCATTCATCATTTTGTTTGTACTTTTCCCTAACTCAAATGACATTTAATATTGTGTGTCTGGTTTATTTTACTCAATCTTATATTTTCTGGATGCATCCATCTCAAATTTGTCATTCAATATACATTAACATTCCATTATATATAGATACCATATATATATATTTTTTTTTTTTTGCTAGTATTTTTTTTTTTTTTGTACAAGGTTTCACCATGCAGCCCACATTCACAGCAATCCTCCTGCTTTCTGCCCCCCTGGTCCTGGGATTACAGGCGCACGCCACCACGCCTGGACTCCATCACCTGCTCAGCGGGCCCGAGGGCAGGTCCAGAGTGGCATACTCTGGTCCTTGTGCTTACCTAAGTAAGAGCTTAGTCCGCCGAGCTGTACCACCGGCCCTGATACCATATTTTTTATCCAGTCACCTTTTCATGGTTATAAGGCTGTTTCCAGAACTTAGCTATTACAAATTGCTATAGCAATGTTATAACTGCTATAACATTGGTATATGTGGGGAATAATGGATCTTATGAAATTTCTAATTTAATTCTTAATTGGGATTTTATGGAGTGTAGAAAGAGCTAAAAATGCCAAAGCAGCAGAAGTCTTACCTTATTCAAAGAGATAATATAAAAAGTTCAAAAACTTGGAAAAATTATCTAGAACAGAAGTCACCTTAACAAAATTTACCAAAGCCATTTTATAACCATCTCTGTTCTCAAGGCAGCAGGGGAAAATAAAATCAATAAATGTGTTCCAGGTAACCTGACAGCAGTCTTCTCAGCTGAAATCTTACAGGCCAGGACAGACTGTCATGACATACTTATAGTATAAAATGGGAAAGCTGCCAATCAAAAACACTGTGTCCAGAAAAGCTGTATTTTAGAAATAAAGGGAAAAAACATATCTCTGAGATAGGAGAATGGTGTGTGGTACAATCTATTGATTACAAGATCTCGGAGTACATGTACAGAACATTTCCCAGAACCTTACATGTGGACTTCTGGTGAGAACTCAAACAGGTGGCCTAGATCTGATGTTTTGGAACTATCAGAAAACTCAAATATTTGTTCTCCTAATGATGTTTCAAAACTCTCAGAAGCTTTCTGCCATCCCCTTCATTCTTTTTTGTTCTCTCTTTTTTTAAGCCTCTTAGTAACCAAAAGCAAAAATCTAGAGTAGTCAAAAATGATGAACAATAATGGAGTATTACTCAGCTATTAAGAATGATAAGTTTGAAGCATTTATACTGAAGTGGATGCCACTTTGAACATATACTCATAAGTGAATAAACCAGACACATATGTGTAAATATCGTATAGTCTCCCTAGTATAACAAACAAAAAGCAGAAATACAAAAGGAAACGTACAACAACTAAAATCAATTGAGTCAGATAAGGCAAAGTGAATGGCATATGCTTCAGGATACTAATCAGCTTTTCTTCTGGATGGTTAACAACCTAAGTTCACAAGTCAGAGTTGGAGAAATAGAAGAGCCACAAGGCCAGCCAACATTCTGGCCCTAGCCTTTCAAGGTCAGCGTAGGACATAGGAGAACCAGTACTGTAACATCATGAAACTTACTTGTGCCCCAAATTTTCTGAAGAAGGAGATTATGGAGCCACAGAGCAAGGAGATCAATGATCTTTAGTGTACCTGGGGAGAGTCAGATGAAGAGAAAACTTTTCTCAAGCTCTCACAGAGAGCAAACTGGTCAAGCATTGGCCGTGACTCATCCACATGGATGACACAGACAAAGGAACTACAGAATAATGTACAGAATTACAAGATAAACCCTGAGAAGGCTTCACTGGCCACATAAGAAATATAAATTTCATGTGTTGGTATATAAGTCTTGATCTATCTAGGTCTTAACCATCCAGCAGAAAAGTATAAAAATGAAGTATACATCGTGGGGCCGTAATATTAAGCTGAGCTGTAAATGGCTATGGTCGACAACTTCTTTGAATAACTCACTATTGTTGTGGAGTGCTGGACTGTGTTGGACTGTGGTGTCGAGTTCAAGCACCTAAGTTAGTGGAATGACAATGGAGTGCCCACCTTTGACAGATGTAGACAAAGGAAGGGGTGTAGAAAGAAAAAAATCATAATGTGTGTGTGTAGACAGTACAGTTGGGATAGATAACGCTTTGCTTCTACATAATTCTATGAGAGGCAAGATTTGCACTAATGGTGGTTGGACAGAATATTAGTCAGACAGAATAATACTACGGTCATCCACTAGGAAAATAATTATTGAATTTTTGATATAATTCATGTATAAAAAATAAGTAAGCAGCTACACTCTTAATTCACTGATAAGAGATATCTGCTAAAATAGTATCTGTAAATATAATATCATGTATGCACCTTGTACAATACCAAAACATTATGAAAACGTTTTCAATGTATTAATTTATTGAATCTGCACTGTTAAGGTGTCTTGAAACTGTCTGATTGACATTCATAGTTCAATAAAAAAAAAATAATAATAGTGCACATACCACTAGAGGAGATCACCTAACCACAGAGGAGGACTGTAAAACTGGGAGAAAAGAATTTCAATAAAACTAGAAAATAAGTGCAGATGAAACAGTTGTGCTGTGCCTGGTCCTACCACCTGAGAACTTAGGAGGACACTGAGAGTCTGAGAGCTCCTGGGAAGCCGTGACCTATGCATATTCAGAAGCTTTCCTGAGAGTTACATGATCTCCCCCATGAATAATGAGAGCATTGGTGAGTTCTACCTTCCCTACACACCATAACGACAACCTTACTGACTCATGCCCTACTGCTTTCCTATAGCTCATGAGTCCAGGTGATCATTGGAAGCTTCAAAATGCCAAAATAAAGAAACAAAAAGCAATCTCAATCCAACAGCCCACCCAGAACAAGTACAAGATACAAGGACATATACGAACATTGAACTCACACAGCTGAAATTTCTGAAATGATAGCATCTGATGTAAAGGAGCAAGTCCATCAGGCTATAGAAGGAATAAGATCAGAAATAATCTATCAGGCCAAAAAAGGGTATTAGAATGCCGGAAACAGATTCAAACAGATATCCAGGAAATTAAGAATTCCACTGACAGCTGGCAAAACTGCTTGAACAAAACTGAAGACAGACTTTCAGACCTTGAAGACAATAGTACAGCTAATGAACATGAAAGATAAATCTCAATATATTAATCTTTAATATCCTTCGTGAGATTGATTCCTAAGTATTTCACTTTTTGTATGTTATTATGAAAGGTGTTTCTCTAATTCCTCTCTCAGTGTGGTCATTATTTATGTACAAAAATACTACTGATTTTTGGGTGTTGGCTTATATCCTGCTATATTGCTGAATTTTGTGATTAAATCTTCAAGGCTCTTGAAATTTTGGGGATCCTCTAGCTAGAGTATTATGTCATATGCAAACAATGATAATTACTTCTTTTCCAATATTTATTCTTTTGATTTCACTCTCTTATCTAATTGGTCTGGATAATGTTTCCAGAACTATAGTGAATAGGAATAGTGACAGTGGACATCCTTTTCTTGTTTCTGATTTCAAAGTGAAGGCCTTCAGTTTTTGCCCATTTAGAATGACGTTGGCTGTTGGTTTCTCATAGATGACTTTTATCAGTTTGAGATAGAGTATCTGTTCCAATTATTTGTAGAGTTATTATCATGAATCACTGTTGGATGATGTCAAAAGATTTTTCTGCATGTGTTGAGGTGATCATGTGGCTTTTATTCTTGGTTCTATTGATGTGGTGCATTACACTTATGAATTTGTGTATGCTGAACCATCCCTGCATTCCTGGAATGAATCCAACTTGGTCATGATATATAATCTTCTTGATGATTTGCAGTATTCTGATTGCTAATATTTTATTGAGGATTTTTTCATCTATATTCATTAGAGAGATTGGCCTATATTACTCTTTTTTGTTGGATCATTCTCTGGTTTTAATATCAGTATAATGCTTGCCTAAAAGAGTTTGAGAGAATTGTCTCCCTTTAGATTTTATTCAAGTGTTTGAGAAAAACTTAAATCTCTTTTTAAATTTCTTGTAGAATTCTTCTGTGAATCCACTGGGACCTGGACTTTTCTTTTTCATTAATTTTTTTTTTTTTTTTTTTTTCGGAACCAGGGATTGAACTCAGGCCCTTGTGCTTGCCAGGGAAGCGCTTATTCCACTGAGCCATCTCCCCGGCCCCCTTTTTCATTAATTTTATGAGAAATAAATACCAATAAGAGTTTCAAAACAGGTTAGTAGGACAACTACAATTATTTATACTTTGTATATTGTTGTCTTTGTAGTAGTGATTCACAGTACAAGATGCAGACATGATCTCTTGTGCAAACAGCATGACTACAAATCTTGCTTCTCATTGAACTAAAAGGAAGTACCTGTATATCTATCCTAATTATTTTGTATATACATATTTTTTACTACAAAGTGATCTTTCATTTGTACCCCCCTTTTTTGTTTTGTTTTAACAGAGCTAGGTGTTCCATTGCTGTTAGAGAAGCTGTGTTTGCAAACGTCTTTAAAGGACCTTTAATAATTTTATGCCTGGGGTTTTTCTTTGTTGGTAGATATTTTCTTAAATTTTAAATTTCATTTCTCATTATTTGGTTATTCAGAGTTCGTATATCTTCTTGACTCAGCTTTAGCACTTCAGATGTATCTAGGAAATTCCATTTCCTCTGTGTTTTCCATCCTGTGAGAAGAAATTTTGATGGAGGTATTAATGATTTTCTGAATTTCTCTAGGCTTTGTAGTGAATTCATGCTTTTCACTCTGTATAGCATGAATTTGGATGTTTTTTCTTTCCTCTTTTTTTATTAACTTGGCTAGCAGTTCATAAATTTTATTTATTTATTTTTTTAATGTTGTCTTTTGGGAAAGGGTATACAGGATGTTCAGTGTCTCACTACTAGATCGGACTTGTAGTGACCCACCTGTTTACAGCCTCCTAAAGTTGAGATTACAAGCGAATGCCACCATGCCCAGTCTCAGATTCCATCTGGATCTGCCTCAGGTGCAGGGCTAGCACAGCAAGCCTAGGGATCAAACTCCAAGCCCTTGTGTTATTTATTCTTTAACAAACAAATTCTCTGATTTATTTTTTCTTTTATTGTTTTTTTTTTTCATCTCCAATGCATTAATTTCTTCCTTTCTTTTTTTTTTTTTTTTTGTGGTACTGGGAATTGAACTCAGGACCTTGAGCTTACCAGGCAAGCTTATTCTACTGAGCTATCTCCTCAGCCCAACTGCATTAATTTCTAATTTCATCTTTATAATTTTGTGCCTTCTTTGGGCTTTGGACTTGAATTCATCTTCTTTTTCCAGGAGCTTGTGGTGCAGCATAAGATCATTTATTTGTACTGGTTCTGTTTTTATAATACGCAATTTTATGGTACAACCATTGGGGAGGTCAGTGTGGAGGCTCCTCAAAAGAGTAGGACTAGAAATCCCATTCAAGCCAGCTATCCCCCTACTGGGAATTTTCCCAGAGGAACTGAAAACATTGTATCATAGTGATATATGTGTACTTACCTATGTTTGTAGCAGCACAATGTGTGATAGCAAAATCTTGGAAACAATCAAGATGTCCATCACATGAGGAGTGGTTGAAAAAGATGTGGTATTTCTATATAATCGAGTATTACTCAGCTATTAAGAATGATAAGCTTGAAGCATTTATACTGAAGTGGATGCCACTTGAACATATACTCATAAGTGAAATAAACCAGACACACATGTGTAAATATCATATAGTCTCCCTGGTATAAGAAGCAAAAAGCAGAAATACAAATGGAAATGTACAACAACAACTAAAAACAATTGAGTCAGATAAGGCAAGTGAATGGCATATGCTGCAGGATACTAATCAGCTTTTCTTCTGGATGGTTAAAAAGCTAAGTTCACAGATCAAAATTGGAAAAATAGAAGAGCCACAAGGCTAGCCAACATTTTGGCCCTACCCTTTCAAGGTCAGCGAAGACTCAGGACATAGGAGAACCTGTACTGCAACATCATGAAACTCAGTTGAGCTCCAAATTTTCTGAACAAGGAGATTATGGAGCCACAGAGGAAAGAGATCGAATTTCTATAGTGTGCCTGGGGAGAGTCACATGGAGAGAAGGCTCTCACAGAGAGCAAACTGGTCAAACATTGGCCATGACTCATCTACATAGATGACACAGACAAAGTATCTATAGAATAAGGTCCATAACTACAAGATAAACCCTGAGGGGACTTCACTGACCTCATAAGAAACAAAAAGTACATGTGTTGGTACATAGGTCTTGCTCTACCTAGGTCTTAACCATCCAGCAGAAAAGTATAAAAATGAAGTATACACGATGGGGCCATAATAAAAAGTTGAGTTGTAAATGGCTATGGTCAACAACTTCTTTGGATAACTCACTATTGTTGTGGAATGCTGGACTCTGTTGGATTGTCTTGTCGAGTTTAGGCACCTAAATTAGTTGAATGACAATGGAGTGCCCATCTTTAACAGGTGTAGACAAAGGAAGGGGTATAGAAAGGAAGAATTATGATGTGTGTGTATGGACAGTACAGTTGGGATAGATAACGCCGTGCTTCTACATAATTCTATGAGAGGCAAGATTTACACTAATGGTGGTTGGACAGGATATTATGTTGGCTTCTAGTACTACGGCCAACCACTAGGAAAATAGCAAGGTAGAAAGTATTGATTATTGAATCTTTGATGTATAAAAAATAAGATACGCAAAGAGGTACACTCTCTTTATTTACTGAAAAGAGACATACAGTATAATAATCTCTGTAAGTATAATATCATGTATGCACTTTCTATGATACCAAAACATTATGAAAACAGTTTGCAATGTATTAATTTATCAAATCCACCTTGTCAAAGTGTATTAAAACTGTCTCATTGATATTTGTCCTTCAATAAAACAAAAATAAAAAAAGTAATATGCAATTTTACCACTATCAATTGTCCTCTTAAGACATATTTCATTACATCCACAAGTTTTGGCAAGTTTTATCTATTTTTTCAAAAATATTGATTGCAAATATTGTTTAATTTCTTCTTTAATTGATCTGTCACTCACTGGTTTTTAGGAGGTTTTTATTTAATTTCCATGTGTTTATGTTGTTCTTATTTCTTTTGTCAATAATTTCTAGTATTATTGTACTATGATGAGGTAATATGCATTGGATAATTTCAATTCCTTTGCACTTACTTGAGAGAGCTCTATGTACTATTATGTGGTCTATTTCGGAGAATGCCCTGTGTGCAGATGAGAACAATGTGTCTTCTGTTTTTGCTTGGCAAAACACTCTGCAAAGATCTACCAACTCAATTTCTTCACAAGTTTGGTTTGGTTCTGTTATTTCTTTGCTGATTTGTCTCTTTATGACAGTGGCATGTGAAAGTCACCCATTACTATTATAGTATCGCTGATTTCATTTTTCATGTTTGTTGAAATTAGTATTATGTAGAAGCATGATCCTACATTGGGTATATATAACTATTATCTCTTCCTCTTGTATTTGTCCCTTAACAAGTATGTAGTAACTTTCTTTATCTCTTTGGATGATTTTTGCTTTGATGTTGACATTGTTAGCAACCAGAATAGCTACTCCTGCTTTTTTCTGATTTACTGTGGCATATAGAATTGTTCTCCATCATTTGGCTTTCAGTCTATGATTTCGTTTTGAATTAAATGTGTTTCTTGTATGCAGTACGTTGTTGGATTTTGTCTCTTAATCCACTCTGCTAGTTAGCTTATTTTGATTTATGAATGGCGGTCATTTATTTTGATGGCTATAACTAATACATATTGACTTATATTTGTCATACTATTTTTCTGTTATAGGTTCTGAAATTTTTCCCTCTTTTTAATTACTTGGTCTGTTTGATGGTTCCTTTCTGTTATTATTAAAGCAGTGATAACTGTGTCTCTTTCTAGAGTACCTGTCATTGCTCTTTATAGGGTTGATTTGGTGGTCATGAATTTCTTCAATTATTCTTTGTCACTGAAGGATCCTGTTTCACAATTGAATTTGATAATTTTTCAGGATACATCAACCTGGGTTCAAAGTTATTTTCTTTCAGGACCTGAAATACTTCACTCAAAGCTCTCTTTTTCTTTATTGGGTTATAATGTCTCAGGATGTTAGCGGACACAGTGGCATATGGGACATGAGAGAATATAATAACCATCCAGCAGTCAGCTGAGTCAACGTTGTAACCTCTGGGGTCACCTACCAAAGCATTTTAGGAGAATATATTCAAGGGGCAATGCTGGAAGTGATGGAGGGCAGCATCCAGGTCTGAAAGCTGATTTTTCTTGATCCACTGGCAATAATATGGCCTAAATTGCCATAGTAGTTTCTTAGTCTCTCCTTTTCTACTGACTGTGACATAATTCTTTTATTAATTTAATAATTTCATTGAGAAAGAAGTAGCAACGAGATAGTTTCAAAACACATTAGAAGTACAGTTACAATAATTAATGCACTGCATATTATTGTTCTTTGAAGTAGTTATTCCTAGTACAAGATGGAGACATGATTTGATGGATTGTGTTGAGAAATTTTCTGTAATTGTGATGGGCTTTCCAGTGTAAATGACTGAGAATTTCTTCTCTCTAGCAGCTTTTAGTATGCTATTCTTTTTTCCACAATTTTATTGAAGAACAAATGACAATGAGACAGTTTCAAGTCAAATTGGTAGGACAGATTCAATAATTAATGCATTGCATATTGTTTTCTAAGTGGCCACTTGTTGTACAAGGTGCATACATGATACTGTATTTAGAAACACTGTTAGAGCAGATCCCTCTATTCATTGAATTAAGAGAATGTAGCTGTATACCTATCTTTTCTTTTAAAGCTGATATATAGTACAGTTTCAATAATTAATACTTTTTACATTGTTATCTTCCTAGTGGTTATCCATAGTACAAGAAGCAGACAGGATATCCTGTCCAAACCCTATTAGTGCAAATCTTTCTTCTCATAGAACGACGTGAAAGTAGCTGCATATTTATCCTAACTGTTCTGTATATAAAAATACAGAATGGTCCTTCCTTTGTATCTCCTTTTTTTGTTTAGCCCTGTTTCACCTCTTATACTTTTCTTTTGCTGATCTCCTGAGATTTTGATTATCATGTGTCTCTTGTAGATTTATTGTGATTATGGCTGTGTGGAGTTCTACATTCCTCACTAATTCATATGCCAGGTTTATTTCTCATGTTTGGAAATTTTTCTCCCAGTACTTCTGCAAATAATCTTATTTCATTTGTTCTATCTACCACTGCATCATTTACACCCATTATTCTTATATTATTTTGCTTTGCATTGTCCTGTAGCTGCTGGACAGCTTTTATTTCATGTCCATTAGCTGCAACACTGTCTTTGAGGTCTGAAAGTCTATCTTCAGTTTCGTTTAAGCAGTTTTGCCAGCTTTCAATGGAGTTCTAAAATTCTTGGATGTCTTTTTGAATCTATTTCATGTATGCTAGTTCTTTTCCATATTGTTCATTCACTGTTTCCATCATTTTTCTGTTCTTTTCTATTTTTCTAAGTGTTCTTTAACTGTGCTGAGCAATTCTTTCACATCTGCTGTCTTTTATTTTTGGACCTAAGTGATTATTTCTGTTCTTATTTATTCTATAGATAGATGGACTTGTTTCTTTACTTCATTTGCTATCATTTCACAGATCTCAGATGCATGATTTCAAAGCTCTTGTATGCCATTTTCTCCTAGATTTATTCTGCGTTAGCTAGAAGTTGCCCTTTGTTCCTAAGTTTTGGCATGTTTGAAGCTCCTAGTTGTCACCTAGAGACCTGTAAGCCTTCAAGGGTTTGCTAACATTTTTAAATGACTCCAGGAAAGCTCCATGCCGATGTGCACTGGGCTGACAGATCACAGCTCTTGTGCATCTCGCAGGCCACTCAGAGTCCAGTGAAGTTCTTAAAAGTTTCAGCCTGCACCAGGAAAAGCTCCACACCTGCATGCTACAGGCTAAGGAAGGTCAGAGCTTACCAGATTCTCCCAGGCTGCCCAGAGTCTACCAAAGATCTTTTTTATTATTATTATTTTTATTGAAGAACACATAGCAATGAGACAGTTTCAAGACAAATTAACAGGACAGATTTGATAAATGAAGACATTGCAAAATGTTTTCATAATGTTTTGGTGTCATACGTGGTGCATAAATGATATTATACTTACAGACATTATTATAGCAGATGTCTCCAATCAGTGAATGAAAAGAGTATAGCTATATACTTATCTATTTGTTATAGCTGAATTATATCACAGATTCAATAATTCATATTTTCTATCTTGTTATCACGCTAGTATTTGTCCATAGTACTAGAAGCCAATATAATATCTTCTCCAATCACTATTAGTGTAAATCTTGGTTCTCGAAGAATTATGCACAAGCACGGCATATTTATCCTAACTGTACTGTTTATACAAACTCATCATGATTCTACCTTTGTATAACCCTTTTTATTTGTCTAGACCTGTCAAAGATGATCACTCCATTGTCATTAAAACAATCTAGGTGCCTGAACTCGGAGACGCAATCCAACTCAGTCCAGCATTCCACAATAACAGTGAGTTATCTGAAGAAGTTGTTGACTATAGCCATTTACAGCTCAACTTATTATTATGGCCCACGTTATATACCTCATTTTTATACTTTTCTGCTGGATGGTTAAGACCAAAATAGATCAAGACCCATATACCAAAAGATATAGCTTTAGTTTCTGATGAGGTCAATGAAGTCCCCTCAGGGTTTATCTTGTAGTCCTAAAACTTACTCTGTAGATCCTTTGTCTGTGTCATCCATGTGGATGAGTCATGGCCAATGCTTGACCAGGTAGCTCTCTATGAGAGCCTGAGAGAAAGTTTTCTCTCCATGTGACTCTCCCCAGGCACCCTATACATCATCAGTCTCTTTCCTCTGTGGATCCATAATCGCCTTGATCAGAAAATTTGGGGCACAACTGAGTTTCACGATGTTACAGTACAGTTTCTTTTATGCCCTGAGTCTTCGCTGACCTTGAAAGGGTAGGGCCAAAATGTTAGCTGGCCTTGCTGCTCTTCTATTTCTCCAAATTTGATCTGTGAACTTAGGTTGTGAACCATCCAGAGTAAAAGCTGATTAGTACCCTGTAACATATGACGTTCAGTTTGCCCTAACTATCTGACTCAGTTGTTTTTAGTTCTTGTACATTTCTATTTGTATTTCTTCTTTTGACTTCTTATACCAGGGAGACTCTATGATATTTGCACATGTATGTCTGGCTTGTTTCACTTATGAGTAAATGTTCAAGTGGCATCCACTTCAATATAAATGCTTCAAGTTTATTATTTTTGATAGCTGAATAATACTCCATTATATAAAAATAACACATCTTTTTGAATCATTCCTCATGTGATGAACATCTTGGTTGTTTCCAAGATTTTCCTATCACAAATTGTACTGCTATAAACATAAGTACACATATATCACTATGCTATAATGTTTTCAGTTCCTCTGGGAAAATTTCCAGGAGGGGGATAGCCAGCTTGAATGGAATTTCCAGTCCTAGTTTTTGAGGAGTCTCCACACTGATCTCCACAATGGTTGTACCAGTCTACATTCCCACCAGCAGTGGAGAAGGGCTCCCTTTTCCCCACATCCTCTCCAACAATTATTGTTGGTTGATTTCCTTATGATAGCCATTCTTTCTGGAGTGAGATGGTATCTCAGTGTTGTTTTAACTTGCATTTCATGGATTGCTAGCAATGTGGAGCATTTTTTCATATATTTATTTGATTCTTTAATTTTGTCCTCTGAGAAGTGTGTATTCATCTCAGATGCCCATTTCTGAATTGGATATTTAAATTTGAGAGCCCTATTATATCTTAGTTCTTCATATATTCTAGAGAGCAGACGTTTGTCTGAGTGCTTATTAGTTGGGACTTTTTCAAAACCTGTAGATTGTCTTTTCACTTTGTTGACAATTTCTTTTGACATGCAGAAGCTCCTCACTGAAGAGTTGATCCAGTTGTTGATTCTTTCAAGTGCTTCCCGTGTGAATATATGTTTGTTCATGAACTCTTTACCTACCCCTATGTCTTCAAGAGTTTCTCCTACTTTCTCTTCCAGGAGATTTAGTGTTTCTGTTTTAATGTTTAGATCTTTAATCCATTTTGACTTTAACTTAGTGCATGGTGATAGAGCTGGGTCAAGTTTTAGTTTTCAGCACGTAGAAAGCCACTTTTTCCAGCACCATTTGTTAAAGAGGCTATCTTTCTTCCAGTAAGCTTGTTTGGCCCCTTTTCAAAGATCAGATGGCTGAGTGTGTTCATAGATGCCTCTGTGTCTTTTAATCTATTCCATTGATCCTCAGGTCTATTTCATTGCCAATACCATGTTGATTTTATCACAGTTGCTTTGTAGTATAATTTCAAGTCAGGAAATGTGATGCCTCCTGCCTTGTCTTTATTGGCCAAGATTGCCTTTGCTATTCTAGGTCGTTTGTGGTTCCAAATAAATTTTAGGAATGATTTCTCTAGGTCTGGGATAAATGTTGGTGGCAGTTTGATAGGGATTGCATTAAATATGCACAGCAATTTTAGGAGTATGGCCATCTTCACGATGTTGGTTCTTCCTATCCAGGAGCACGAAAATATCTTTCCATTTTCTAAAATCCTCTATAATTTCTTTTCTTAGAGTGTTGTAATTTTCTGTGAAAAGATCTTTGACTTCCTTGGTTAAGTGAATTCCAATGTATTTCATTCTCCGTGGTTCTATTACAAAAGGTATTATTTCTATTGTTTCCCTTTCAGTGTGCTTGTTATCTGTGTAGAGGAATGCTATTGACTTTTGAGTATTGATTTTGTATCCTGCTCTGCTACTGAATTTCCATGTCAGTTTTAGTAGTTTCTTGGTGGAATTTTTGGGGTCTTCCAAGTAAAGTATCATGTCATCTGCAAATAGTAATAATTTAACTTCTTCTTTACCTATTCTTCTTCTTTTTATTTCTTCTTCTTTTCTAATGGCTGTTGTGAATGATTCCAAAACTATATGGAATGGGAGGGGTGATAGAGGACAACCTTGTCTTGTACCTGATTTAAGAGTAAAGGATTTCAGTTTTTCCCCATTTAGGATTATATTAGCTTTTGGGTTGTCATAGATGGCTTTCATCAAGTTAAGATAGAGTCCATCTATTCCAATTTTCTGTAGGACTTTGAACATAAATAAGCGTTGAACTTTGTCAAAAGCTTTTTCTCCATCGATTGAAATGATCATGTGGTTTTTAGATTTCAGTCTATTAATATATTGTATTACATTTATAGATTTTTGAATATTGAACCATCCTTGCATCCCTGGGATGAATCTTACCTGGTCATGGTGTATGATCTTCTTGTTGATTTGCTGTATTCTGTTTGCTAGGATTTTATTGAGTATTTTTGCATCTATGTTCATGAGGGAGATTGGGCTGTAGTTCTCCTTTTTGGTTGTGTCTTTCCCTGGTTTTGGAATCAGTATAATACTTGCCTCCAGAAATGATTTTGGGAGGACTTCTTGCTTTTCAATTTCATTGAAGAGTTTGAGGAGTGTAGCGATTATATGTTCTATAAAGTTCTTGTAGAATTCAGCTTTGAATCCATCTGGACCTTTACTTTTCTTTGTCAGTACGATTTTTATAATTTTTCATTATTCGTTGGCTGCTTTTGGCTTATTGAGAGTAAGTTCAGAAAAGGCTTTTAACAAAGTTCAGATCTCATTCATGATAAAAAGACCCCCTAAGAGAATTAGAATAGATGGATGTTTCCTCAATGTGATAAAAACCATCCATGAGAAACCAACATCACACTAAACTGGAAAAAGTTGAAGGCTTTCACTTTAAAATCATGAAGAAGACAAAGATGCCCACTGTTGCCACTTCTACTCAATATACTTCTGGAAACATAAGCCCAAACAATTGAACAAGAGAGAGAAATAAAAGGAACAATGATTGGAATTAAGTGAAATTATCATTATTTGTAGATGATATGATACTGTACATAGAAGATCCCAACAACTTCACCAAAAGACTTGTAGATTTACTCACTAAATTCAGTACTGTAGCAGGATACAATGTCAAAACTCAAAAATCAATAGCATTTCTGTACACGAACAGTGAGACACTGTGTGCTCACTGTTTGTGTACAGAAATGCTATTGATTTTAGGGAAAAGTACACCTTTCACAATAATATGTAATCAAAAAGAAATACTTAAGAATAAATCGCACAAAGGAAGTTAAGATATTTATACAGTGAAAATTACAGTACTCTGATAAAAGAAATCAAAGAGAATTTAAGAATATGTAAAGGTATTCCTTGCTTATAGATATTAAGAAAAAATATTGGCCATACACCCAAAATTGTTATATGTATGCAGTATGATACTGATTAAAATACCATTAGTATACCTCAAGAACTAGAAAAAACATTCCTAAAATTCATCTGAAATGAGAATAGACCGAAAATATCAAAAGAAATCCTTGGAAACAAAGGAAAGGCAGGAGGCATCAAAAGCCCTGGCCTGAATTTATACTACAAAGCTACTGTGGCAAAATCAGAATGCTACTGTAAAAAAACCCAACAAACAAAAACAGATCTGAGGACCAATGGCACAGGTTAGAAGATGCAGACAGATGACTTATCATACCCATATCCTTATTTTTAGCAGAGGAACTGAACATGTGCCCTGGTAGAAAGATAGTCTTTTTAGTAAATGGTGATGAAAAAACTGGCTTTCCACATGTCAAAGGATAAAATTTGAACCATATCTATCACCAGGCACTATACTACAGTTAAAATGGAACAAATATTAAAACTGAAACACTAAATCTTATGCAGAAAAATTTGGTAGAAACATTAAAGACATAGAAGTAGGTCGAGAGCTCACGAACAGAAACCAAACTCCATGGGAAACACTTCAAAGAATCAACAACTAGGTTCTTCTCTTTGTGAATTTTCTGCACTTCAAAATAAATTACCAACAGAATATGAAGAAAACCTACAAACTGGGAAAACAATTATAGCTAACTGGCCCTCTGAATAAGGCCTTCTTTTGGGAATATACAAAGTTGTTTTTTTTTTTTTAATAAGAACTCCAAATTTGAAAGACCCAATCAAAAAATGGGTATCTGAAATGACTATACACTTCTCAGGGGAAGAAATACAAATGGCAAGTAAATACATGAACAAATATTTAACATCATTTGTCATTCAAGAAATCCAGATTAAAACAACACGGAGATTCATCTCACCGCAGGAAGAATGACTGTCATCAAGAAGTCAACTAATAACAAACGCTGAATGGTCTTTCAGGGAAAAGGAACCACTTTTCACTGTTGGTGGGATGCTGACTGGCACAACCGCTATGGAACTCAGTGTGGCGATTCCTCAAAAAGCTAGGATTAGAGGTCCCGCTCAACCCAGATATTCCCCTCCTGGGTGTTTTTCAAGAACTGAAAATGTCATATTATAGAGATTTATGTGCACCCTTGTTTATGGCAGCATAATTTGTCATAGCTAAATCTTGGAAGGAATCCAAATACCCATCAACTAAGAAATCGATAAAGAAGATGCGGTATGTTGACACAGTGTCATATTTTCAGGTATAAAAGTGGATAAATTTGAAGTTTTTATTGGTAAATGGATGCAACTACAGACCATACTCTTAAGTGAAGTAAATCAGATCCACATGTGCAACCATTGTACGAATCTGAAAGTGTTACTTGGTGTAAGAACCTGAAAGAGTAAACAAAATCTAAAGGGTATGATAGATACTGTGCAAAGGGAATGAATCTGTTCAAAAGGAAGGAATTACTGAGATGAGGAGAAGGGCAAGAGAGGGAGTGTGGGAAAGAGATATATCTATGTGTGTGTAAGCAGTATGGCTTGGTTAATTGTACTGTGGATTTATGCTGGTCTATGGAAAGGAGTAATGAATGCCTAATTTTTCTTTACCTTCATTTTTCAATTTTTCCTTTTCCTCTTTTCTTAATTTCTGGTAATTTTTTTCTTTCTTCTTCTAGTTTTTCATTCATTCATTGGCAATCTGAACAACTAATTTGAAGACTGAACAACACAATAAATACTGTCAAATCATACTGTTTTGTTTAGTGAAATTCTGTGCCATTTGTAATATTTTGTGTTTTAATAATATTGTTCATACTCCTTAAAAAAGTAAAAAAAAAATAACAAGGTGTGGTAGCTTATACCTGGAGTCCCAGCTCTCAGGAGGCTGAGGCAGGAGGATTGCTGTGAGTTTGAATCCAGCCTGGGCTATAATTTCAGCTCAAGGCCAGCTTGAACTGCATAGTAAGATTCTATCTTAAAAAATAAATACATAAATAAATTCTAAAAAAATAAATTACAATATAGGTCTAGTAAGATTTTAAGTATTGAAGAGTACCTCAAATATAAAATAAAAGTACAATTAAAAGATGAAATATGAATGGCTTTAAAAATAGATATCCAACTATGTGCTATTTATAAGAAACTCATTTTACTTCTGAGGACACACATAGACTATAAATGAAGAAATAAGACACTCCATGCAAATTGAAAACAAAAGGAAATAGGAGTGGCCATACTAATATTAGATGAAATAGACTTTAAATCAAAAACAGTAAGTAAAAAGACACGGTATTGAAAACCTGCTTGAATTCTTATGAGAAGTCCACATTCAGGGCTTTGGGAGCTGTTCTGTGTGTGTAAAAACACACCAGATCATCAATTGAACCACAACAAGGGAAGTATGAAGGAATAAAATCGAGAAGAAAATTGAAAAAAATCTCTTGAAATAATTGAAATTATGACTCAACATATGAAAACCTCAGGAATACACCAAAAGCATAATTAAGTGAGAAGTTTTGAGCAATCTAAGTACATACATTCATTGTATTTATAGGAATTAGAGAAAGAAAATCATTGGAAGAAATACAGAGTGTAGCTCTAGACTTCATGATTATAATAGCTTGTCTAAATCATAGCAAATTACTGAGAACATCCCCTAATTAGTCTTTCAACTCAAGTAAAAGTTTACTACTGGGAGTAATTATTTACACAGCAGTTCACAGTCCACTGGGTGGAAAGTGGAGACTTATAAACCTATTATACATCTATTCTATCATGAAGAGAAAGAAGTTCAAATCTTCCCTTGTCCAGTGATTTTGTGACAGATACCTGCAGGTTGGTGTGGATGCTCTTCCAAATTAGAGGACAAGTGCCCTAATCAACTAGTGATATTAGCTATGAACCTTGAACACAGGTTTGATTTTCCCATACACTACACTCAATTGTACTATTTCTGTGCCTGGAAAATTATACAGACCTAAGTTGTAATCCTGGCTCTGCACTGTACTAGTTGTGTGACTGTCTGAATTTCAAGAGTTCTATAAATGATGAATGATAATTATCTCTACTTCCTAGGGTATACTCTTCCTATTGTGAAGATTAAATAAGACAATGATTAAGAAATTACTTGCCACATCTTAAACGCTCAAAGATTGTATCTGCTGTGATTGATGTTTAAAGATATTATTATATGTTTAAAGATATTATTTATACCAATATCATTACATACTTTCTCCAGATTTATTTTCTAAATATTTCCAGGCTATCTCCTCTGTGCTGTATATAGGCATGAGAAAAGTTTGAAAGGATGCAGTGACAAATGAAATAAATAGAAAAGAAGTCAGATTTTCTAGGAAGATTATTGAACCTCCTGGAGAGAAATTGTAGGGCCTTGTACTGAATTCACTTCATATGTGAGGAAGAAAGACTTTTAGCTTAATCTAACAGCAGAAGTTAGAGTTCTGGTGTCTTACCTTTGTCATTGAGGAACAGTGAAATCAGCTGGAAGCAGCACTGGGCCATGGAACAAATACTAAGATGGTGAATTATTTACTAATAATGTTGTCATCCTCTATGCCATTTGTTCAAACAGAAGTAATTTTAGAATGGAGCACACTTCTGATTTAGGTCTCTGAGAAGGACTAGCAGCACTTTCATGCAGTCATAAATTTTGTGACATTTGAAAGAGTAGGAGTTTTTTTGCCACAATTGGTTAGGATCATTGTCCCTTTCCATGACAACTTCCCTTCTCCCAATTTTCATGTTGTTTGGGATGGCTCTTGCATAGCTGCAAGGATTTTTTGGATGTGGTTCAGAGGGTGTTGACTACTAAGTACATCCAGTTTGGGGCTAGGAGAAATATGTGTGTGAGACTGCACGGTCTCTGCACAGTCACCACAGAGCACAAAGTGAGGATGGCACTAAGGCACAGTGCAGCTGTGCTCTGCCAGCCCACCCGCTCTCATGTCACAGTGACAAGAGGACAGTACATCACCCCAGGGCCCTGGTACTGGAATCCAGGAATAGTGAACAAGAAGGAGGCTTAACAGGTGAAGTAAATATCATGTCTGCACCTTGTATAACAAAACATCCACTGTGAAAACAATATGCAATGTATTAATTATTGAATCTGTTCTGCTACTTTGATTTTAAATTGTCTCATTGCTATTTGTTTTTCAATAAAATTATGGAAAAAAAAAGTGAAGTAAGACCTGATCCACGAAAGATCAAGCAGATGTATCAAATTCTAAGCAAAGAATCTTGGTTGATATTCTTACCTTGTCAAAATGGAAATTTCCCTGTGTCAGAAACATATCCAAACTGTAATTATCATTACATCATACATGATTTTCCTCATCTTAATGCAAGTAGATAAAACAGGTTTTATATGAAAGCTGATGTTGACAGGGACTGACAATGTTAAAGGGAGGAATTTGTATGTGGAGGCCTATGTTTTACATATTCCAGCCAGAATACAAGCACCTTTTTAAAAATTACCAACTATGCTGAATCTATGGTGATTTACATTCTAAGTTCTCTAGAAAAATATTACAAAACAATAAAAAATATTAAAACATAGATTCCTTTTGAGATTTGATTTAATTTGACTTATTTACGTACATACTAAACGTACTGGGGATTAAAGTAAAGTCTTCAGGCCAGCCAAATAGCTCAGTAGATTAAAGCACCTACAAGCAGGCACAGGGTCCAAGGGGTCTGATCCCAGGGCGTGCTGTGATGGACCCACCCACAGGCATGGTGGTGCAGGCCTGTTATCCCAGCTCTTGGGAGGCTGTAACAGGCAGATCACTATGAGTCCGATCTAGTAGTGAGACCCTAAATTCCCTGTAAATCCTTCCCTACAAAATACAAAACATAAAATAAATAAATAAAAAATAAAGTTGAGGTCTTCACAGCGAGCTACACTTCTAGCCCTTTTCATTTTTTTATATCTTGCTAAGATTTTTTTGAGACTGCTGAATTGCCAAGGTAATTCCTGAACTTGTGATCCTCCTGCCACAGCCTTCCAGAGTGCTGGGATTACAAGTCTGTGACACCATTCCCAGTTTAAAGAGATAAATTATTAAACATTTATGTCAAGCAATTAGTTTATACAAATAATGATGTTTTCTGGATTTGTTTCACTTTTTAAATTGATTACCTGTTCAGTTTTACTTCCTTATTTTAAGTAGTAACTTTCATATTCAATGTCATATCCATATTTTTCTCTTTTCTTAAGAAAGACCTTTGAATTGAATAAGTTTAGGTTCTGGAAGACATGGACTGCCCCCTGCCCACAGAATGCCTTTTCTGTGGAACTGTCCCTTGCCCATTTTCTTCTCCTTCCTGATGAACCTGCAGAGACTCTTAACAGCCTTTCTGTTATGAACATCAAGGGGAAGGACACTCTCTTATGCCACGTCTGTGTTCTCCAGCTTCCTCTCTGCTTGTAATTTCTTAATTTCTCATTGTTTCACTGTACCCCCTCTCCTTGTGTTGGTTGTTTTTCTTCTCTGCTATCTATCTGTCTCCTGCCAAGGCTTCCAATCAGAGGATCAGAATCTTCAAGTGCCTCTTAAACTCCCTTACAGTGTCTCCAGAAACATTTCACAAATGTTTTGAAATATGCTAGTTGCCACCTTCTACGTTTTTTGATCTTTCTCTCTCTGGAGCAGTTGTTTTTTTCCTCAGACACATCAGAATCCTCGCAAACGGAATTGTGTTTTTTCAGGCAGACATGCACTCAGGGAAGAGAGGTCCCTTTGTACCCCCTAGGGGTGGTGGTATAATTCATCTCAGTATGTCAAGACCTCTGGCTGGCTATTTTCTAGGCATAGAGCTGTGCCCCAGTTCTTGCCAGTGAGTCTAAGGGAGTATCTTCTGGAGAAACTTCTAAGAAAGATTTTCTTTCACAGTAAAGGAAAATTGCAGGAGGAATTTTTCCTTTTTCCGCCCATGCCCTGTGGGACACATGGGATGCTGTTACTTGAGGGGAGGCTGCTTGAAGCTTTAGAAAACATCTTTTCACCCTTTGTGGAAGAAAATAGGTATTTTATCCTGCAGACAGAGCACTGACTCCTTGGCTGGCTAGAGCTCTGATCCATGCGATCATCTTTTGCTTGCAGACCTTTTGTACTTGTAAGCAACTCTCCTTATTGATTTAAGCTGCTATTAGTTTACTTTTCTGTTAGCTGTGGACAAAAGTAACCCCCAAAGTTATAAGTATCTAATGCAGATCTTTGAATTAAACTAAAGTGACTTCCAGCATGGCTCCATCTTTTATATTACTTAGTTTGGAGGACCTTTTATTTCCATTTGGGAAACAGTTACCTTGCTAGTGCAGGAAGGAGACACAGAGAGTGAAGAAAAACTGGGTTACTCATGGAAAAGGCAGAGGACTTAGATGGAAATTGCCATTGTGTGGATATTTTTCCACCACATTTTCTTAAATATTCCCTGTCTAACAGAGGGGGCTACTAAGGCTCTGGGAAAATGTATCTAGGATAAGTTTGGAGTCTAGAAGAAGTTTACTGCTGCTGATATTCCAGATAAAGTCATTAGCTTGAAATGATTCAAAGTGAAAGAGATGATCTTCAGACTAGATGGGTGGATACAAGTGTGTAGCATAGAAAACATCTAAACTCTGGGTCCTTCAGCTAGCTCCAAACTGTCTACAATCACTAAATTTACAAAGGAGATCTCCAGCAAAAATAGCTATGGGTTGGCTGACATGAACATCCATACCTCATTCCCAATGCAGTCTTTTACTTTGGAGTTTGTGGTGTAGGAAGAAGACTGCAAAGCCTTCACGTACCCAGAAAGTATGCACATTGCCATCCAACATGCATCAGGGGTTGCCAGAGAGGAAATCAGAATGAGAACATCATTCCAGATAGTGAAACAGAGTGATGCTTCATGCCCTGCTGCAACCCACTGCCTGGGCAAAAGGACCTCACTAATTTTGTCCAACAGCCATAGCCACTATGTGTCGCCTCCTTTGTCTTCCTTTACAATAGAATTATTAGCCAATTCCTTTTTTTTCCACAGAGGAAAATACCTATTCCTCTTTACCATTGAACATTGACTTTTTCAATAACATTATTTTATTTTATTTCATTTTTCCATAATTTTATTGAAGAACAAATAGCAATGAGACAGTTTCAAATCAAATTAGTAGGACAGATTCAATAATTAATACATTACACATTGTTTTGTTAGTGGTTATTTGTTGTACAAGGTGCAGACATGATATTCTAATTATAAACACTACAGAGCAGATGCCTCTATTCGTTGAATTAAGTGAATGTAGCTGTACACCTATCTTTTTTTTCAAAGCTGATTTATAGGACAGTCTCAATAATTAATACTTTTTACATTGTTATCTTCCTAGTGGTTATCCATAGTACAAGAAGCAGACGGGACATCCTGTCCAAACACTATTAGTGTAAATCTTTCTTCTCATAGAATTACACGAAAGTAGCTGCATATGTATCCTAACTATTCTGTATTGACTTAGAAATTTTCATGATCTTTGTCATAGCAAGATATTTACTATGAAGTCAGTGGTGTTTAAGTGTCAGAAACCCCCACTCCAGGAGGCCTTCCCACGCGGGAAAGGCTCACTTGATCTAGGAATGCGAGACACAGAAGCTGGGCACAAGCAGAGCCTCCCCACTGGAGGTCTAGCTCACTACTTCCGGTGCAGTCCTGGTCTAGCTCACTACTTCAGGCAGAAGCAGGGGGCTATCACTTTTACCTGCCTCTTTGTCTGGAGCAGACATAGAGCCCACCCTCAAGACTAAAAGACCCTCTGGGTTAGGCTACCCTGGAGGTAGGAGGAGCCAAAGCAAGTAGATGTACCTGCTAAATAAATGTGCCAAGATTTGGGCAATTTCCACAGTGCAGCAGTTTATTTGGCATTTACCATATGCACAGAAAGACAAAGGGGAAGGGACCCACACAGCATAAGCTGGAAGCTGGAGGTGGCACCTGGAATTCAAGTAACAGCTCTACAAAGAACAGCACCCAGGGAAAAGCCCACTAGCACAGAGCCGGAAGACTGAGCCAAAGAATGGATGAAGATTTTATCTTTTATGCCACGAGAAGCTTGGTACAAACATGTACTAACCTCATAGTGGAGGATGAACAATGTGTTATGCCATAGTGATGAAAATATGGTTTTCTTTACAGTAAAAACACTTCTAGAAAACGTATGCAAGTTGTATGTTATCACACCATATGTTGACCACACAAATTATCACATAGCTGCACAAATTACTTTAGACTCAAAGTTGTATTCTGTCCTCATAAGATCTCTTCTGTCCTACTCGCATCAGTGGTCTGTAGGGCACATGCCTCTCCTGAACCAGGTCTTAGCATCTGGAGTATAGCTTTAACCCAAAGGACAAAGATCTCTATGGAAGCTGCTTCACTCTCTGCTTAGAGGCTAAATAAGTCAGGACTCACCATCTAATTACCCCAGGACCAATTGAGAGTGGTAGGGAGGGAAAGAGCCACTATAAGTGTCAAGAACTAGGTTGCTTGACTGCTATGGAGGCTGCAACCCGGCCCAAAGTCCTATGAGATCTAAGGGCTTTGTGCTCCTAGCATTTGTCCTAAGGCAAAAACGTCTGTTTGTGTAAGAAACTGCAGTGAGTATAAACAACTATGGTATTAAAAACAAAAGCACCTAAGTTAGTTGAATGACAATGGAGTACCCACCTTTGACAGGTGTAGACAAAGGAAGGGGTGTAGAAAAAAAAAACTCATAATGTGTGTGTATGGACAGTACAGTTGGGATAAATAACGCTGTGCTTCTACATAATCTTATGAGAGGCAAGTTCTGCACTAATGGTGGTTGGACAGGATATTATGTTGGCTTCTAGTACTATGGTCATTCACTAGGAAAATAATTATTGAATTTTTGATATAATTCATGTATAAAAATGAGATTAGTAAGCAGCTACACTCTTAATTTACTGATAAGAGACATCTGCTAAAATAATATCTGTAAATATAATATCATGTATGCACCTTGTACGATACCAAAACATGAAAACAGTTTGCCATGTATTAATTTATCGAATCTGTCTTGTTAAGGTGTCTTGAAACTGTCTGATTGATATTTGTACTTCAATAAAATAAAAAATAAATAAAAAAAACTAGATGAGATGTTCCAGAAAGAAATGTTCTAAATTTTCAATTAATAAGATAGAAGTTAGATTTTATATTTTTTTCACAGAAATACAAAGAAATGGCCTGGGGAGATAGCTTAGTGGAATAAACGCTTGCCTGGCAAATGCAGGGTCCTGAGTTCAATCCCTGGTACCGAAAAACACAACAAAACAAAAACAGAGAAATGATCAAAGAATATATGCACAAAAATGTAGGAAGAGACATAAGTCATTATAATTTATTATATTAACAATAAATCTTATTATAAAATATATTTTCTAGATTTCTTGTGTGTGATATTTATTACCATTTTAAAGCATAATTGCTTGTGATTCATTTCTTCATTATAAGTAAATAAAATTTTTATATCCATAAATACGTGTTCATAATGTGGTAGTAGTTTAAGCAAGGTCTCTCAAATTATGTAAGCATTAGGTTTTACAAAGCCCAGATCTCTTTTGGCCTTAGGTCAACAGTTCATGTCTAAAGTGGAAGGTTGCTCCTATGCAGAGATTCTGGATGTTTCCAAGAGTGTAAGAATTTCATGCATAGATAGGGGCTGCTGACATGTAAATACAGGAAGACTTGTGAATAAATGTAGGGCATCAAGAAGATGGGCTGGCGAACACTAGTGCTTGCTTACTTAGCATTCATTTCCCTTCATCTTTCGTTCCATTTGGTTAACTGCTTTCCCCTCTCAGGACACACAGTAAACCAGCTCCATTAAGTAAGATCCAGAGTAGATTCTAATTAGTTAGCCACACAGTGGGGCTTTGACGATTGCTGTTGTCAAGAGGGATCATGTAGAGTAACGTTATCTAGTCAGGAGACAAGACCTTTAGTCCATAATTTAGGGAGAATTCTCTCTCCTGGATGTGAGTAAGAAGGTTCTTTGACTTACACCTGGATGAACAGCCGAGGGATAAATCTGATACAGAAGAAAAAAAACAAACCCTTCAACACAAGCAACCCCAAATCTTGCCTTATCTCCTGACTTTGTTATACAAGATCAGTCATTACTTTATATGTGCATGAGTTAGGAACCAGGAAGCCAGGAGGAGGAGAATGAATACATTAGGGAATGAATGCAGGGCCTTTGCAATGAATGATATCCTTTGAATTTTTTTTTTTGTTTGTTTGTTTTTTTAGATAATCACTGATTTGTCCAGGCTGGGCTTGAAGTTGCAGTTTTTTTACGCCCGGAGTGCTGGGATTATGTGTACAACCATGCTTAGCCTTTTACTTGTTTTTAAAATCCATTGGAGTTAATATTTCTTGCATCTAAAAACATTTTATATCATGCGGCATGTAATTTCAAAATTCAATGTCAAGATTCTTGCCATTTCTTCAAATTGTACGATTTACAAATTTTATAATCTTCACTCAAAGCATGTCTATCTAAATTAAACCTCCTTTCACTGTTTTACCATTTATGATAATGTTGCTTTTAGAGCTTGTTGCTTTCTCTATGCCTTGATAATAGTTAATATATTGTTCATAGTTTATTTCACACACTATCTCTTCGGTCGCTGTAAAAATAACATTCCAACTGTCATTTTTTATAGCAAATCAAACTGTTATGCTCTTTCAAACATATTTGAATGAAAAATATCTCGCTTCTTGAAAAACGTGAATTTATTTTTAACTGGCTGTTTTAATATTCTAGAGAGAGAAAGCTGGCTTCAACATTGTTTTCATGAACAGAATTCCACTTAGTAAGAGATTGAAGCAATTGACCAAGTACCTATTCATCAGTTACCTTTAAAAGTTTTCTGCAAAATGCCAATGCAAAATTCCAACAAGATTCCAATTTTCCCAGATAATATGGGATAGAATTAGGGAATGGAGACTTGAGTGACCGCTAAGGAGATGAAAGGAAACTACTTTCCCTGTAATCATGGTTGAATATTAAGACTTGGGTCCAGGTGTGTGGATTGGAATATCCAAGCCTTGCCTGCCTAATTATCATAGAAAATCTGGGCTATCTTTTTTCTCCTTGAAAATTGCCTCTGCCACCACCCTTAGCACCCATAGTGCCCACTGCATTACCTGGACAGCACTCAATGCAGGGGTTATACTGTATGCTCTGACAGACAAGAGATCCTACTTTATGCAATCCTGGAATTTCTCCCTCATCCACTAAACCCATTATTATCTGTTGTTCACCCCAAATTCTGCCTCCCATAAAGCAGAAGGAAAGCAACCCTTTTCTCCATAGACAAAGCAAAGTTGTAATGGACAGACAAAGCCATTGGCTCTATGTACTCATTTACAGTATGCAGAGTTACAAAATTGACTTCTGCTTTATTTGCACTATTTTTATATTCTGTCTTACAGTTAAAACTCTGGTAAATATTTCTGTTTTTTGATGTCAAATATTTTTCCCATAATTTTATTGAAGAACAAATAACAGTGAGACAGTTTCAAATCAAATTAGTAGGACAGATTCAATAATTAATACATTGCATATTGTTTTCTTAGTGGTTATTTGTTGTACAAGGTGCAGACATGATATTCTATTTACAAACACTATTTAGAGCAGATCCCTCTATTCATTGAATAAAGTGAATGTAGCTATATACCTATCTTTTTCTTTCAAAGCTGATTTATAGGGCAGTTTCAATAATTAACACTTTTTACATTGTTATCTTCCTAGTGGTTATCCATAGTACAAGAAGCAGACAGGATATCCTGTCCAAACACTATTAGTGCAAATCTTTCTTTTCATAGAATTACACAAAAGTAGCTGCATATTTATCCTAACTATAATATATATATATATATACAAATACAGAATGGTTCTTTCTTTGTATCCCCTTTTTTATTTAATCCTGTCAGGGACAGGTATTCTATTGTTATTCAATTATCATAGGTACTTAAATTCAGCATAACACTCCAACACCGTCCAGCAGTCCACACTAGTAGTGGACTATCCACAGAAGCTGTTGATTTGCACCATTCACAGCTCAGTATATTAATATGACTTTACTTTTTATACCTCTATTTTTATACTTTTCTGCAGGATGGTTAAGATCAAATTGAAGCAAGACCTATATAACAAGAAATGTAACTTTAGTATCAGATAAGGTCAGCCAGGTACCCTCAGGGTTTATCCTGTAACCCTGTACTGCACTTTGTAGATCCCTTGTCAGTGTCAGCCATGTGGATGAGTCATGGCCATTGCTTGACCAATTTGCTCTCTGTGAGAACCTTTGAGAAATTTTTCTCTTCATGTGACTCTCCTTAGGCACACTATACATCATTGATTGCATTCCTCTGTTGCTCCATAATCTGCGTGATGAGAAAATTTGGGGCACAACTGAGTTACATGATATTACAGTACAGGTTCTCCTAAGTCCTGACTCCTCACTGAACTTGAAAGGCTAGAGACAAAATGTTGGTTGTCCTTGCAGCCCTTCTTTTTCTCTAATTTTTAGTTTGCAAACTTAGGTTGTTAACCCTCCAGAAGAGAACCCTACATCATATGGAGTTGGGTTTAATTTAACTATCTGTCTGAATATCAAACATCTTAGGCATAACATGGAGCAGGTATTTTCAATCAAGTATTGATATGTTAAACTTTAAGTTCCTAAAGCATGTGAAGAAAAAACTAAAAAAAAATTTTTTAAAAATATGAATTATATATTTTTACAAAGAAATTTAAAAATCTAACCATATATAGCATTTTAGCAGGACAGTCCTGAGACATTGTTGTCTCTTTTTTTGTTTATTAACCTTTTTTTAAACAAACATTTACTTGAGAGACAGTATGGCAATAATTGGTATGTCATAACAAGCAGTACATATTTAACAGACCAGAATGACAGACATTTCAAGCATGACCCTACCATTACACATTGCTATATTCAGTGCAATTGCTTCGTTCACAGGTATCAGCATATATAGTTGGTCAGGGTAAGAATCGCACCACTGTACATTATTCTGTAGTTCCTTTGTCTGTGTCATCCTTGTGGATGAGTCACGGCCAATGCTTGACCAGATTGCTCTCTGTGAGAGCCTGAGAGAAAGTTTTCTCTTCATGTGACTCTCCCCAGGCACACTATAGAACTTCAATCTCTTTCCTCTGTGGCTCCACAATCTCCTTGCTCAGAAAATTTGGAGCTCACCTGAGTCTCATGATATTGCAGTACAGGTTCTCCTATGTCCT